>PVJC01000403.1:11622-128611 GCA_004026665.1 Murina feae
TTATAGCAGCACTAGAAACTAATACAGACTTGGTTTCCAAAGTTTATTAAGGTAATGTTTTTAAGCACATGACTCAGGTATAAAAAAGTCTTATTTCTTCTTCCACCACTGGAAAGCATAGCAGCATGCCCTGGAGTTATATCAAGTTCTGTTGAGTGTATTAGGCATCAGTTCAGGGGATCTCGTGATAAGAGGGACCTCATTTTAAAAGGAAAGGTGTAAAGTGGGCCTTTTTCTTGCTTCTCAGTACACTTCCTACAGTAGAGTATTGTAGAAAGTTAATATTACTTATTTTTAAGGATTCATATAATGGCTGATGAAAAATTCACTGTGAGCTCCCATTAAATTAAATTACTGAAATTGAATTATTTCTTGGGTATAATATGTGCAGTCCAGATAGCAAATAGCTTAGGTGATATATTCCATCTTTTGTTGGAATTTTTTCTATAGTTATAATTCTAGGCCACAGGACTTGTGTTTTAGTCAGAGCTCTTTTGGCTACATGGATCAGAGGTCCTTTTGCACTAGCTCATGCAACAGGGATTTATTGCAAGTATCAGGAAGGGAGCTGGTTATCTGGAAGGGTGCTGGTAATCTCATGATAATTCCGGGATTCCTGCTTTGCCTGATTCCATGGAGACTGCAGCTGGGTTCCAGGCAGTTCTGGGTCCTCAGCAGGGGAGTTTGCCCTTCTTTCCTGATCATTAGGTACTTCCCTTAGTGACTGGTCTCCTCTCTCAGGCTCTGTTTTTCTTTGTGGCTTTCATCCTGCTGTCCTGTTCTTCTCTGCTTCACAACTTCTGCTTATGGGAACTTCTACCTCGGCCTGGCTGGAGCTTGCCAGTGACCTGTGTTTCACACATAGACCTGCCTTCGAGCTTTCTATTACCATCAGTGCTCTTTGCCAGTTGTCTAATTAAATTAGCTTCAGCCTCCAATTCAAATGTTTGAGGGGGAGACTAGCTGGCCCCTCCCTCTCTGAGCAGACCCTCACCAGCCGCAGAGCATGCATCTAGCCTTGGTCTTCAGACTGGTTGCTTTTGGCACAGTGCTTATTCCTTTCAGAAGTATTAATCAGGTCTCTATTATGTGCCAGACACCTCTCCAGCTCTTGGAGATACAGTAGTCAACAGGACAGATGAATCATCTCCCCTCATGGGGTTTATATTCTAGTAGGAGCATCAGCAAGCGAAGTGGATTTCTATTGTTCGTGCAGTGAAGAACATTATAGCAGGAGGGAAGATGGCAAGTGACGGGATGGAGGTGAGTGGATACTTATCTCACTGATCTCGGAAGTTCTTTGAGGAGGTGACATTTCAGGTTTGAACTGAAACCTGAGTGGATGGTCATCCAGGCAATGAGAGAGCCCTAGGGAAAGGCCTAAAGTGGGATGAATGTGGCACAGTCCAAGGCTAGAAAAAGGGCCAGCAAAGCATGGCTGGCATGTGGGGGCAGGGGTGAGTAGTCAGAATGACTGAAAGGGGAAGGGGCCTTGTTGGCCTTGGTAATAAGTTGGGAAATTATGCTCATTGCACTGGGGAGTACGGTTCATTGAGGCCGCTCTGTGGAGATTAGTCAGTAGGAGGCCATGAGTGGAAACGGGTACCACTGGAGGTCTGTTGGCACCATTCTCAGACGAGGATGGTAGTAGTGGGGGTGATGAAAAGTGGATGATTCATAGTGGGTTTTGATGTTGCTGATGGATTGGACATTTGGGATGAAAGGAAAAAACAAACAGAAAATTAACAGTGACTCTGAGGTTTTGGTCTGAGCCCTGGGAGCCATTACTGGAATGAGAAAGCCGAGATGGTTCAGTCAGCTGCGTGGCCACCACTGCTGTGCGTGCTAAACTTGGCTGCCTTGGCCACCCTGAAAGATGGAGCTGTGGGTGGGGCAGCTCCCCTGGGAAGAGGCTGCAAGGGGGTGACCCAGTGGCATCCTCACCATTACCAGAGCAATTCTCCGCTTAGGCTGACCAGTCCAGGCACCCTGGGTTCTTTTGTCCATGCTGCTCATCTAGCCTCCCTACCCTCTGTTGTCCCTGATGAAGGGGATAATTAGGGAAGGGAAGTTTTGGAGTTTTGAGGTGGCTTTCGGAAAGTAGTTTTTTTTCTGGCGAAATATGTACTATCCTATATCCTGAATGATGTTTTTACTCAGTTGGGGCTGGTTGTGGTGGAGCATATTGCTGGTCTTGAATGCCCAAAGATACTTCTCTAAATCTAGCATTCTTAATGTATTTGAGGTTAGTCTTCATCATCAGAAAACTCTTCTGGAAGGAGGCAGTGTACAAGGGGCTTTTTTGGTAGCTCCAGAAAAGTGTCCAAGATCTGGAAAAATAATTTCAGAAACAGAATTCCTTGTCATTGGCTTTTGAGTCTCAGAAGTGGACATAAAGAATCCCACTGAGTAACAGTGAAGAGGAAAGCTAAGTCAGAATCCATAAGGGGCCAGCAGAGAGAGCCAGACTGCTGGTAGGAACAGAGGTTTGTGGAGTTGCAGTTGCACTGGGGATTGGAAACATGGGGACAGAGTCAGCATGCTTCCACTGTTTCTGAAAGCGAGTTAAGGATTCCTTCCCTCAGCAGCTCCTGGGCCTCTTTTGGTTAGTGACCATGAGATAAACTCAGTCATAGAAACAAGAAGCAGCATCTTATATAGAAAGTAAGGGGATTAACCTAATTTCCAGACATTTATCCAATAATCTAGCTTTAAAAAAACATACAGAACTTCTTCCTATGCTCACAGGGTAACTGGCCCATTTGCAAATGGACTAACTTATCTTATGGGACCTACCTGGATAGCTTAATACTGAGCTTTAGAGAAAGCTAATTTAGAATTATTTTACTTATTAAAACAAAACACTTGCAATGAATTCTTAAAACCATATATGATTATATTAGTTTGTTGTTTTAAACAACTATTTTCTAGTTGAGTAGTAGGGTCTTTTAAATTGCCTCCTTTTTAAAAAAAAATTATTAAACAGATCTTCTGCCTTAGAGCAGTACTCTTTCATCCACTTATACAGACAAGTTGTTGTTTAGCAACTTTATTGAGGTATAATTTACGTATCACAGAATGCACTCATTTTAAGTTCATTGAGTTTTTAGTTGTGCGATCAGTGGTCACAATCCAGTTTTAGAACTGGATTCCATTACCCCACTAGACATTTCATATAAATGGAATCATACTATACGTGGCCTTTTATGTCCAACTTTTTTTTACCTACTAGTAGCATGTTTTTGGGATTAACTCACGATGCAGTGCATGTCAGTATTTTATTCCTTTTTATTCATGAATAGTCTTCCATTGCATTAGTATACCATTTTTTGTTTATCCACTCATTGGCAGACATGTCTTTGAGGGAAGCCTACTACCTTCATTACTTGGGTATTGACTTTCCATTTCCTGTAACAGAATTCTCTCACCAGTTCAGATAGGGACTTCCTTACTCAGTAAGACTAGGAAGTGTCAATGGTTATGGCAGAAAGATGATTGGATTGGACAACACAGGGCAGTGCAGTGGTGCCACTGACTAACAACATATCACTTAGCACCTCTAAGTCGTAGTATCATTAACTGTAAAAAAAAAAAAAAAAAAAAAAAAGCTAAAGAGAAGAAGTTTGATTAGAGTTGTGGTTTCTGATCTTACAAGTGTTTTTCTTAATGGACCTTTTGTTTTTGAGAGATACTGCTTTAGAAACAAGTTGTATTGAGCAGTAAGAAAGAACAAACTGTTGATATGTGCAACAGTATGGATGAATCTCAGAGACATTATGTTGAAGGAAATAAGCAAATAAGTCTTGCCCAAAAGAGTATACAACAATTCCACTTAGGACAAAGACAGAGGAGAAACCAAGATGGCAGCATAGGTAAACACCGGAATTGCGCCGTGCACAACCGTTTTAAAACAACAACGAAAAGAAAAAACGGACACTACCCAGAGCCATAGGAAGGCTGGCTGAGTGGAAATTCTACAACTAGAAAGAGACTGAGACTCAGAGGAGGTGTGGAAATAAAATGCAGAGGTACAGAGGCATGTGCGAAGGGGCTTGCGGAAAGGGCTGGCAGCATTTTGTACCAGAGGGAGGCACAAGCTCCTGATGGCTCTGAACTCCAGTTCCTGGCGAGTTTCTGGGGACTCAGTACCATATGGGGAGGAGCTGGACTATCTGGCACCGTCGGGCAATGTCTGGCACCGTCAGGCACCGGGAGGAACTCCAGAGCGGCTTGAGACCTGGTGCCTCTTAGGGCAGGACTGAGAAGCAGCCATAGCTGGTTGCTCCACCCTGTAGACTCCCCGAGAGCTCACCCCACTCAAGCTGCGTGCAGAGGCTTTTGCATATAAAAGGCTGGGAAACCTCAGGCAAAGGCTAAAATAGCACCTCCTTGGATATACAAGTGCCAGCATACCCAGGGGTCTGAGTGGTACAATCCTAAATACAACTCAGATTCATAAGGGACACACTCGGGGCAGACTCCATGAGCACCAAAGCCCCACTGAAACAACTCTTGCCCCATAAGAGTGTCTCCAGCACAGAAGTTCTCCCACTGTAGACATAGCTAATTCGCGTAACCAAGTGGCTTGGAGGTCATTTCCTCTCAGTGATCACCTAACACAGAAAGCCACTCTATCAACCCAGGGAAGCAGAAAAAATGCGGAGACAAAGAAACAGATCACAAATGACAGAAATGGAGGAAAGCAAACGACAGGATATAGAGTTCAAAACCATGGTTATAAGGTTTTTAAATTTTTTTCTAGAAACCGCTGATAAACTTAGTGAGACCCTCAATAAATCTAATGAGACCCTTGAGGATATGAAAAAGGACCAACTAGAAATTAAGCATACAATGACTGAAATAAAGAATAATATACAGAGATCCAACAACAGATTAGAGGAATGCAAGAATCAAGTCAAAGAATTGAAATACGAAGAAGCAAAAAATACCCAAATGGATAAGCAAAAAGAAAAAAGAATCCAAAAATATGAAGACAGTGTAAGGAGCCTCTGGGACAACTTCAAGCGTACCAACATCAGAATTATAGGGGTGCCAGAAGAGGAGAGAGAGCAAGATATTGAAAACATATTTGAAGAAATAATGACAGAAAACTTCCCCTACCTGATGAAAGAAATAGACTTCCAAGTCCAGGAAGCACAGATAATCCCAAACAAAAGGAACCCAAAGAGGACCACACCAAGACACATCATAATTAAAATGCCAAGAGCAAAAGACAGAGAGAGAACTTTAAAAGCAGCAAGAGAAAAGCAGTCAGTTACCTAAAGGGGGAACCCATACGATTGTCAGCCAATTTCTCAACAGAAACTTTGCAGGCCAGAAGGGAGTGGCAAGAAATATTCAAAGTGATGAATAGCAAGAACCTACAGCCAAGATTACTTTGCCCAGCAAAGCTATCATTCAGAATTGAGGGTCAGTTAAAGAGCTTCACAGACAAAAAAAAGCTAAAGGAGTTCATCACCACCCAACCAGTATTATATGAAATGCTGAAAGGTATTCTTTGAGAAGAGGAAGAAGAAAAAGTAAAGATAAAAATTATGAACAACAAATACATATCTATCAACAAGTGAATCTAAAAATCAAGTCAATAAAAAATCTGATGAACAGAATAAACTGGTGAATAGAATAGAATCAGAGGCATAGAAAGGGATTGGACTGAAAATTTTTGGAGGAGAAAGCGTGTTGGGGGTGCGGGAAGAGACTGGACAATAATCGTACACCTATGGGTGAGAACAGCAGGGGTGGAGGGTAAGGACAGAGGGTGGGGTGGGAACTGCGAGGAGGGAAGCTATGGGGGAAAAAAAAAGGAACAACTGTAATAATATGAACAATAAAGATTTAAAAAAATAAAGTGACAAAGACAGGTTAACAGGAGAAAAACAAACAAAATCCACTTATATGAAGTTCTAGGATAGACCTAAGTAACCCGTGGTGAAGAAAATCACACCAGTACTTGCCTCCTAGGTAGTTGGAGAGGGGGAAGGGAGAATACAGTCACTGCTAATTGTTATGGGTGTTTTTAAAAAAATGTTTTGTTGATTCCAGATTCATGGGTCAACACTCAACCACTGTGCCACACCAGCCAGGCATGGTATGGGTTTTTTTTAAGGGAGTGATGAAAATGCTTTAAAATTAGAGAATGGTGGTAGCTGCACAGCTCTGTGAATATACTAAAACCAACAAACACTTTTAAAGGGTGAATTTCATGGTGTGTAAATTATGTCTCAATAAAGCTGTTGTTTAAAAAATATTTCAAAAACAGTTCAGGTTTTCAACATTAACTTTAGGGAATCTGGCTTGGGAAGCACAGGACTATATGACGTTAAAGATCTTACATACGTCAGTTCTAGAAATTCCATAACTCTTTCATGGTTACAGAGAAACATTTCTTTGTTATGAAAACCATGTGTGCATAAGTGAAATTGACTTGGTCTCTGTGATGGAAAGGCAATTGGGAGCAGTGGGGTCTGTGGTGAAGTAGAGAATGTCTGCCTGATGTAAGGGGACAGCCATCACTCAGCTCCAGATGATTCTTGCCAGTGTTACAAGATCTGGCATATTTGAAAAATTGGAAGAAATCTGAATTTGTATGTGAACTTCACTTTTAAGTTTTGTTTCAGTCTATAATTTACTGTCTGAGTTCAGATATCAGGTATTCTGGGAAAATGAGTTTAGTCTAGATTGGATGTAGTTTAGAACTGAGTTTTAGCCTAAGAGGTGGAGTATGTTGTGCTGTTTGCCACAGGCACAAGGAATGTCCGAATTTTTATGTGTTCTCACTCTTTTGTGTACTTTCTCTCCCAGGCTCTATTTAAAGTCACAGGACTATCATCTTCTAGATACAAAATCTTAAGACTGTCTGCCTGATAAACCCCGAAGAATGCATGCTCCTAGTAACTTGGGCAATTATTTAAATAATCTTGTCTTGGAGGTGGAAGGTTGATTCTCCATTTTGAAATTTTTGGACCATAGGTTGCTCTTAGCTTTACATTCCACTTAGGACTATTACCCCTTCACCACCATGCTTGATTGGGGTGGGGCTGTTTCATGGAATGATTCTGTGGTGAAGGAAAGGGATAATAATTTGACTTAGCTCCAGACAATTGATTTGGTTATAATTGAAACAAGATTATAACTCTATATTAGACCGAGGAAGCCTCTCTTTTGGCTCCTGTTTAAAGTTTCTAACCTATATATTTGACCTTTCATTAATTACTTTTATCTTTACTTCCCCAGTGTAAGTGTTGTGTGTATGTGTATGTGTGTGTGTATTTGAGGTGGTTAAGAAAGGAATGGACCCTCCCCCCAACTCACACATTCACACACAAGAGTATGGTCTGTGTAGCCACCTTGCACACATTCCCTACCTTTTCTAGTTCTTGGGTTTTCTATCCATATTTGATCTGATCTGGAAAGATGTTGGCAGATAGCTGTATGGTTCTTAAACACCATATCTTCTGCTTCTAAGTGAGATTGAAATAGAATTTGGATTTATTAGAGGTACAGTGTTTTCTGTTGAGACAGGTTCACTGAAAAGTCAGGCAATTATTCTAAGCTTAGAACTTAACTTTTTGGAATTTGACTGTATTTCCAGGCCCCTTTCCAAGAAAAAAGAAAATTCTAACACCCAGAGATAACCACTGTCAATTCCCTAGTGTTTATCCTTCCAGACCTTGTGGATATTTTTGTTTCTTTTTCTTTTTTTAGGAATGGTGAGTGTATTTCCCTTCCCACCCCCCCACTTAATAGATTGTGAACATCTTTCCAAGCTCCCAAATATTTATCTGCAAAATGTTTTAGTGACTGAATAGTATTTCATTGTGTAGATATACTATTATTTATTTAATCCCTCTCTGTTGGTCATTGAGAATATTTCATGGTATTTTGGGGTAACTTTAAGGTGTTTCTGGGCCCCTGTTCCATTCATCTCTGTTCCTATACCCCAGGTTGGCTACTTTCTCTGATATCGTCCCTGTGCCTCTTCCTTCTTCCTAACAGAAATCACCCTTACCCTGAGAACTTTTTAGGAGGACTTTTTAAAAATATATATTTTATTGATTTTTTACAGAGAGGAAGGGAGAGGAATAGAGAGTTAGAAACATCCATGAGAGAGAAACATCGATCAGCTGCCTCTTGCACACCCCCTACTGGGGATGTGCCCACAACCCAGGTACATGCCCTTGACCAGAATCGAACCTGGGACCTTTCAGTCCACAGGCCAACGCTCTATCCACTGAGCCAAACCAGTCAGGGCTTTAGGAAGATTCTTGAAAAAAAAAGCAGCAATAGGTATTGCCACATTAGGTCCCACCTGCCTTGCTACACCCTCATCAGTAAGGTGTGTGTGAAGGAAGGTGGTGAACATATACACAGCTGAAAAGTAGCCTTTGTTTGTGCCTTGATAGGAAAGCTCCCTGCATTCTCATGCGTATCCCTATAGCCTGCAGATGGCGGGGGACACATTGGATGGTGTTTGAAACAGTTGTCAGCAGTGTGCATGCCTGGACTGAGCTCTGAGCTTGCACGTCTGTGTTGTGCCCTGCTGGCTGACAGACCCTGAGGCCAGGGCTTTGCAGATGTGAGCAGGTGGATGCCTTCCTTGGCTTTTTGTAGTTCCAGAAGCAGGAAAGCGTGGAGCATGTGATTTCAGCTGTTGAGTTCGCACTGCTGCGGTGAGCTCATATATGATGGGAAGCAGTGTGGGTAAATGTTCCTCCAAGTTACAAACAAAACTCTGGGATGCCTTGGTATATGGAAGGAAGAACTGATTCAACTCTAAAAACAATTTAAATACTTCCTGTCACATCGAGTCCTGAGATGCTGATCTCTGACTTTAGTACCTTACTCTTCAGCTTGATCAGCTGTGGGGGTCTCTGGTTTCATCCATTCCATGCTGGCAGGGTACTAGTATGTGCTGGAAGGGCAGGGTGAAGACCTGAGGACTTTGGTTATATTTTGAAAACTGGATCAGGTCATCTGACTTTCTAGGCCCAGTGGAGAGGTTAGGTTGCCCCTTGTGGCATCCCACATCCGGCAGCTGCATTCTGGTTCAGGACTCCTTACTGAGGGCTCCCTGTCCCAGCCCAGCAGAGTCTGGCCCCGGCCTCTTCGCTTTCTCTCGTGCTGAACATCCATTTATCCAACTCGTCTCCATTTCCCTTTAGCTTTGGAATTCATGATTCTCCTCCAAGAGAAACCTTGGCTGAGGGTATTGTCTCATGGAAAAAGTCTTATCATGAAAGCAAGGAACCTGGTTATCAGCTTAGCCTTTGGCTTTTCCTTGGTGTTGTCCTTGCATAGTTCCTGAGAACAAGCAGGCAGGTGGCACGGGAAACTCACCTGTGGTTTACACGGCCTCCTCCAGATGCTTCTCAGAGCAGCCTCCCAGAGACCTGCTGGTCACAGTTGCAGTTGAGCCGGTTTGGCCTCTATGCAGCCAGCTGCTTTTGGCCCAATAGCTTTGCTTATCTCTGTTTTTGTGCTTGTTGCTGGCTCCTTGGAGCTTTGGGTGTGTTTGCATAGTGCTTTGAGATGATTGCCACTGATTTTGTGACATATGGATGAAGTGAACAGGGCAGGGTGTAGTACGAGAAATATTGTAATCTGCTGGTGCCCACCCCCCAACATTTCTTCCCAAAGAGAATTTTTTTGTTTCTTGCCCTAGAGGACTCTGGAGTAGTAGCTTTCAGGCTTTTGTAAAGCTGGGAGCAGCCATTCCAGCTTGATAGCTCTATTTGAGATCTGAATTGACTGGAAAATTGACTCAGCCGCACTGTAGAAATACTTGACGTTTCAGCCCTTGTGCTTTATTGGCTAAGATCACTGGAAATGTATCAGTAAGTGAGATTCAAATGCATCTTGGGAGCTCAGCACCTGGGAAGATCAGGGCTGCGAAACGGCCAGCTCCATGATGTGTCATCTGAGTGGTAGCTGTCCCTGGTGCATCACAGGGTTGGCTGATGTTGGTTTATGTATATAACTCCTCCTCCTCTCTTTTTTAGTGTGATGTCTCAAAGTCATGGGGACCAGGGGTTGAAATGAGTAAAAGAGGGCAAGTTTTTCAACTGGCTCTTATTGGGCTGTTGCAGTCTCTTGACAAAGCCAGCATTGTTTCGAATGAAGCAGTTGGTTGGCTTGAATTTCTGTGTGCTCTGAGCTAGCTGTTTTTCTTCCACCTCAGCCGTGTTCTTGGGCGTAGCCTGGTCCAGAAGGGAGAACCTGCTTTCCGTTTCTCTCTGTGCTCAGCAGCATCTGAGGTGATTAGTTAGCCATCCAGAATAGACAGCTGTCTCAATGGGCATCCCAGGCTGCTCCTTACCCCAGGCTGGGTGATAGCCAATCATGGCCTCTTGGCATGGAGCCTCCAGGAGTCAAACTGCTTGCCTGTGCCCTCAGCCTTACTTGGCACTCGCCTGCCCAGTACAGGAGACCACCTGCTCTGGCCAGGTTCCCCACCTGCTGTCGAGACTGACATTTATGCTGCCCTTTTGGCCTGGCATCTATCTATCATATGTGTGATGCTTCAAACTCAAGATTTAATCCATAGAGCGAATAATTCCTTTGGCTGGACTCCCAGACAGTTCCTCAAGAGTGGGAAAGAAACTCAGTGTTTGGCTTCTTTCTGATGTTTTCAGAGGTTGCATTGACTCACCTCCGCTCCCCATTTAGTTTCATATTTGTGTGGTCAGATTAATCATATCGGTTGTCCTTGTGGAAGTCCCAGCCTCATAGGTGAGGACAGCAGGAGCTCACATGGGGGTGGAGGTAGCTCACACAATGGTGAAAAGATCCAGACTCCATTTCCTCCCAGAATGGGAACTTAGTTTCTTTGCATTTGATTAGATAGCTCTCCAAATGCAGTTGTGACTGTATAGTGGCATTTGAAGAACTTGGGAGAAATGAAAAAATATTTTCTCTTGCACGATCCTGGCCCCAGACAGCCAAGTTAAGAAGTGCTTTTTCTCAAAGATGGAACTACAAAGGCAGGAGGAGATGATACATGGTGGACAGAGCTGGGTGGGAGGGTGGTAATATAAAATGACCTTAATCACAGGGTTAGTTCTTATTCAGAAATAGTTCTGGGAACCATCCCACATGGTAGGTTTGAGGAGTACTGACGAATCTATCAGTACATCTAAATCACTTCTTTTGTTCAGTCTTGAATTTTGTGATATTGAAGTTGAGTATTAAAATGTTTGCAAAAACACTTTATTGATTTACCCCTCTCTTAAGGAATAGAACGTCCTTTGCTATAAACCAGTTTTCCAGATCATCATTGTTTATCTCAGTTATGTATTTTATAAATGTAGCCATTATTATGGAAAGTGGAAATCTCTTTCAAATGCATGATAGCCATCACTGCTTCTTAAACACATTGATGGTAGTACAACTTTTGATTATTTAGAAACCTGTTTCTGAATATTATTTATTGTATTATTACAGTAACCTCTAGATATTCTTGTACTCTTAAGGTACATTTGCTTTTCTAACCAGTGCTCTTGGGCTCTCTTATGAATGGGTTTTCAAATCTTTAATGATTGTCTTCTGCAGGATCTTGGTTGCCACTTGCTTAGCAGTGTTTACCACTTACTCTCCCTTTTTGTCAAGTGCCTCCCTCTTGCTATTGGTTTGCTTAACTTGTTAAATTGAGTGTAAAATAAGAGTAATTAACTTAGTGAGGGTTTAGAGATGCTCCTTTGAATCAAGTGCACAAACCTTTATTATCTATCTTGAATTATTTTATTTACTTCTGTATAACTAAATAAAACTCCACATAGTTGTGAGATGATGCTGTACTTATAAGCTTCTCTTACAGAATAATCTTAAGCCATTCTTTATCCCGTTGCATCAGTAAAGTTTGTTGACCAGCTTAACTTGTATGTATGATAGAAATTTTCTGCAAATCATGTGAAAGTGCGAAGATATTAAACTCTTAAGAAAATTACAGTGTATTCTTATTTCTAAAATGTGGCAAATAAAAAAGTAACTCCAAATCAACATGGTAAACTTTGTCCCATGGGTAATTAATATTACTTCAATTAATTCTGAGGTGGAAATTCACTTTTCTCCTTTTTCAAAATGGACATTTCTATATAATGAGCCTTCTTTCTCATTATATAGAAATGGAGAATTCATACATTTCAGAAAGATAGAAAAAAGCAAAATCATCTGAAACACTGTTCTTGGAGCTATATACCCTGTATTTTGTTATTGTGTCCTTTTTACTTCTTTCTATATCTTTGTAGGTAAAAATAGAACTACACTATCATTTTCAGTTGTTTTCTGAAAAGCAAAAGTTTTTAATTTTGATGAAGTCATGCGTATCTGTGGGTTTTTTGTAGTCATAATTTTTATTTATAAAGTCTTTACCAAACCCAAGGTCTCTAAGATTTTTTTTCCTATGTTTTTTCCCCCAAGAAATTTGTAGTTTTAGGTGTTACATTTAGGACTATGATCCATTTGGATTTAATTTTTGTATATGGTATAAGGTAAGGCTTGAGATTCAGTTTAAATAGCACTTTGATGAATGTTCTTGTTTTTATCTCCTCTCATTCTACTTATTATTTTCTGAGGATAAATTCTTAAAAGTGTAGAATTGTAAAATCAAAGGGTATTCACACTGAAATCTTTGGTATATGTTGCCAGACTGTTTTTCAAAAGTTGTATCAGTTAGAAAAGTCTACCCACGAATGGGAGAAAATATTTGCAATTCATATACCTAATAAGGGATGTGTATCTAGAATATATAAAGTTTATGCAACTCAGAAATAAAAAGACAAACAACTCAATTTAAAAATTGGCAAAGGTCTTGAATAGACATTTCTCCAAAGATGTAAAGATGACCCATCAACACATGAAAAGATGTTTAACATTATTAACCATTAGGGAAATGAAAATCAAAACCATGGAGATACTTCTTCACACAATTAGCATGTGATAAGTGTTGGCAAAGATATGGAGAGCTTGGAACTCTGGGAATGTAAAATGGGGTAGCTGGCATGGAAAACACTTTGGTAGTTCCTTAAAAATTTAAATATAGTCCCAGCTGGGTGGCTCTGCTAGTTGAAATGTCATTCCATGTACCAGAAAGGTTACGGGTTTGATTCCCAGTCAGGGCACATACCTAGGTTGCAGGTTCAATTTCAGGTCAGGCCAGATACAGGAAGCAACTGATCAGTGTTTCTCTCTCTAATAGATACTTTTCTCTCCCTCCCTCTCTCTCTTTCCTTCCCTCTTACCCCCTTCTCTCAAATCAATTTTTTAAACACACACACACACACACACACACACACACACACACAACATAACCTCCGGTGAGAATTTAAAAAAAATAAAGTTGAAGACAGCTTGACATTTATTCCTGAAAATAAAGATATTTCCTTTCAGAAACATTGCCATTTTCATGCCAAAAAAAAATATTAATTCATATACTGTACAGCCTACATTAAATCTTGTCCAGTTTTCTCAAGACTGCCTTTTTTAACTAGTATTTATGAATCAGCACTCAGTCAAGACTTTCATTTTGCATTTGGTTTTCATCTCTTTAGTCTTTTTTAATCTAGAATAATCCCTCTGCTTTTTCCCGCCTTGGCATTGACTTTGTGAAGCAGCCAGTCCAGCTGTCTGAAGAATGCCCCATGTACTCTATTAGTTTCCTTGTTATGTTGTGTACCATGTTACTCAGTCCCCTGGATTTCATGTGAATCACTTGTTAGGCCCCAGAGTCTTGATTACATTTAGGTTCAATGTTTTTGGGGAGCGTGCTTCACAGATAGTCCCTTCAGAGGTGCAAATGTCACCTTTGGTCACTTGCTTCGCTGTCTTCATTGTAAAGATAAGCTTTTCTCTCTGCCATCCATAAGTTACTTGGGAAGCGTAACTAATTCTGTAGAACTCCTTAGACATTACCGTTTTTTCACCATCTCTCTCAGTTTGGCAATTATCTTGTATCTTCACTTATTGATTTTTTGATTTAGAAGAGTTTTCCACTGTTCTGTAGTCGAATGACTAATAGTACAAAAGCTATCTTTCCAAAACTTCCCTTTTCTAAATCCTGTCCCCATCTTTTTTCTTCGTTTCTTCTTCCCTCCCTTTCTTATTCTGCTTGACTTCAGAAATGGGTGCGACAAGCTAGCTCTTCCTCCTATTCTATCATCTTTTTGGACTCCAAGTTCAGAAAATTACACTGACCCTAAATGTGAGAATGGATGAACTCATGTTCCCATAGCTCTCTCTCCTTTCCCCCAGAATCAGCTACTGCTGCTCACCCCATGCATGGCAAAGAACAGGCAGCCGTGAGGGTGAGACTTTGATCCTTAAGGCTCTAATCAGTGGCTCTTACCTTAACTTCTCTTATCAAAGCTAAGGATGCAGTAGGGAGGGGACCCAGAAGCCAAACTGCTGGTATTTCAAGAAAGACCTCTTATTGCTTCTGCTTAAAACCTTTCTCCACATTTCCTTTCCCCGGTTAGCTCAACTATCCTACTTAAAGAAGACATCCTGGACCCACTGCGCGTTTGCGTGCCCATCCATGTTTCCATACATGTGTTTCTATACACTTCATGGGAGCCTTTCCCGTTAGCTTGTGAGTTCTCGAGGTCAAGAGCTGAGACTGGCTTTGTCACCCAGTTTTCAATGAAGAGCCTAACACATCGGACTGAGGTGAATGTTGCCGGGTGTTTCACCTCCTGGCCTGCAGGTGATTTCTTCCATATGTATGGATACGTTTGCTTCCTGGTTGGGAAAGCAAAGTGTGATTGCGGGCTCTTTTTTTTTTTTTTAATCAACACACACATTTATCTGTACCTTATAAAGAGCTGAGGAATTTAAGCGTTTTGGCCTTTTCCTTTTTCTTTGTTCTAACTACCTCAATGCTGGCGTCTTAGCATTTTCTAGAGTAACTATTTCTCATTATTCTTTATTCTTACAGAGTCATAGAATTATGGACTTTGAGCTGAAAGAGCCGTAGCAATAAGCTACACTATGTGAATCCACCAGCCTCTGCACTTCCTCCTGGAGCGCTGGCAGGGTTTAGAACATCCCAGCATTCCTCCTGGCATCTCGCTTTCCCCGCCCTCTTCTGAGTGTTCCATCTCCAGCAGACTAAGTGCTTGATAAGGGACATTTTGGAGAAGCACACCCAAGAGCTGATGTTGGAGGCGAGTAATCAGTTCCCCAGCTGCATTTTCTTGCTGAGGGCACTTTGTGGGGTGAGGGGACTGCAAGTGCAGGTAATGGGCGACCATAAAACCCCCCAACTCCCATTCCTGTCCAAGAACTATTAGGCTTTTCTACTAGGTAGATACTCATCTGTGCTGGAGAGTGGAATGTGCTAATAAAAAAAGAAAGATGATGGTATCTGTGCAGATAGGAGTGGGATTTGATTGCACTGTCATTGAAAAACATATCTAATCTCTAAATGGTAGTTCTCTCCTGCTCCCAAGGACCTTCTTTACTCATCACTTGCCTGGAACAGTCACTGGGAGACTTGGCTGCTGTGGCCTCGAGGCCTATAATTGCTCTTTATCACAGCACAGAGAGTCAGAGCAGTTCTGAGCGTCATGGGAACATCAGCAGAATGTACAAATCTCTTTTATTGAGATCTTCCTGTGTTCCAGACACCATTAGTTCATTCTAAATATCTTGTTTCATTTAATTCTTACCTCTGCTCTCTGAGGTAAGTTATTTCCCCCCCCCCCCAAAAAAATGAAGTTCTGAAAGGCCAGATATCTGCTCAAAGCCACATCTTAGGCAGGTGGGAACACCCTAATTTCTTCCCCTCTCCCATGGCCAGCAGCCAATAGCAGTGATTATGAAAGTCGCCTCTGATTAGAAAAGCTGCTCTTGAACTTCACTGGGAGACACCCTGTGTCCCCCCATGAAGGGTGGCCTGGCCTGAGGTCCTGATGACATCAGGACTGGCACAGTGGAAAGGATCAGATTTCCTGAGTAAAATCTGACTTGAGAGCAATCAGGTGTTAGCCAGTTCTTCCTTATGTCAGGAAAGTGGAGCAGGCCCTCGCAATAGCGTGAAGACTCTGAAACTCTATAGTTTAAACAACAGTTCAACTGGTTGGCTTCAAGTTTTGTTCATACTACCTTTCTCCCCACTCTCCTCCTTCCTCCCAGAACACACACTACAGGATAAGGAAGTACAAAATCCCCTTGCCATTTGGTTCAGTCTTTCATTCCGGCCCACTGGTTGGTTTTGTTTGTGAACGTGGAGGGGAAACACCACATCAGGGACTGCAGTTTTGAGAAAATAAATGTCCATCACTTTCTGTGTTGGCTTTTTCCCTGCTCTGCAGTTTGTTAAATTATTTGTACCTTGGATATTGTCATTGTGTTTTTGTCTATTTTCCCAGGAGGCCTTGAAGTAAGGGTGATAAATAAAATATGCTACCTGACCTTGGTTTTTAAAGGCGTGTGTACCCTTTCGGGAGCAATAAGAACACACTTTTCTTTTTAAGCGTTTGCTGCAGCAATCAGGATGGGAAATGAGCAGGTAGCAGGGTGAGTAAGGCCTGAGTTAAAATGGGGATGTGATCAAAAACTGAAATTTCACCTTCCACCTTGTTTTTAAGTTTGAGTTTGTGAATAACAAATCATTACTTTTGACAGAAAGGGCATAGTGAAAATAAGTATATCACAAAGAAAAAAAATGTAGGTGTTTTGAATCTCATAAAGATGTAATATGTTCATATATCTCAGGAGACAATGTCAGCAGTAGGGGGCACTCATCTTGGTGGCGGTCAGTGTAGAAGATTACAGTGTTTCCCATATAGTGGCCCATCTGACAGAGGTGATCTGGCCTTTGATGTAGTGGGTTGGTCTCCTGCTCTCCTGCCCACCCAAACTCCTGCTACTTGGAAGGTTAACAGCATGCATGGGAAGAGGATGAAGAGAGGGAGAGATATAGGCTGACAGCTGATTCTCAGTAGCAGATGGAAGGGAAATTATCTTTAGCAGGCAAAGGTAAAACAGGTTTTATTTTGGAATTTTTATCATGTGAGGAGGGCTGTACAGAGTTGTTTATTGGTTTGCATGCTTTTTAAAATCCCCTCCTCAGAGGTAAGTCAGAAGTCTGTGGTTTTGCTGGGGTTTTACAGATCCTTTTCTTTCTTATACTGAATGGCAGCTGTTGTTACCCCACATGCCTACCTACTCTGGGGATCTCTCATTGGTATTCTTTAGTTTAAACATCTCCCTTTCTGGGGTGGAGTACAGTTCTAGATGCTTAGAACTGGAAAGGAAGTTGGGGTAAGCCTGTCTCTCTCTCTCTCTCTCTCTCTCTCTCTCTCTCTCTCTCTCTCTCTTTCTCTCTTTCTCTCTTTCTCTCTTTCTCTCTTTCTCTCTCTCATCTAAAAAAGGGAAACTGAGAGCCAGGGAGAGGAAATGGCTTGCTGAGCAGAGATGATATCCCACGTAAAGTCTCACTGCTGTTTTGCATCAAAGCTGGGACTGCAGTGCTGGATCCTGACTCCTGGTTTAGTCTTGTTCCGTTGGTGATATATTCCTTCTCTTCATCTGGACCATTCCTTGTGTTCTCTGAAATAAAGCAAACCTGAAAAACTGATAATCAGTTAATTTGCAAAGATGTGTCATCTGATTCTAAATGGTGAGGGGAGGGGAAAGAAGGTGGGATGGGGGAGAACATAAACCAAGATCAAACCAACAAGAACACATCCATGCGAGTGTGTGAAGTGCAGGTGAAGAGAACTGAGTGCTCTGCCAGGAAGGACTGCTTGGAAGGCTTGGGCGCAGGACGGTGAGGGAGGCATGGGTCAAGGCCAGGGAGCAGGGGCTGTTCTAGTCAAGAGTGGGGCTCTGTGGGCAGTAGGAAGACAGTGGGATTTCATTCGGGAGTTCATTCTACACATACTCTGTGGTGGTATGTGCTTGGCACAGGTTTGTATTGGCAAACAGAACAGTAATGGTCACTCCTCACTCCTCCATGGAAAATGCAACCTGGTTGTGGAGACTGTCAGCAGACACATAAACAGGTCACTGCAGATTGTGGTAGGTACAGGGTGTTGTGAGAGGGCAAAGCGAAATTATTTACCTTGAGAGCGATCCAGGAGGGCTCCAACAGAAAGCTAATATCTGGAAGATGAAGACATTAGACAAGTGAATGAGGACATGTTAAAACCAGATGTGGGCAGCATGGGGTGGGGAGACTCTACTTTGGTGAATATTTAGGGATTCTATTCTGTGTATAAGCAGAGGGGAACCTCTGAACTTCAGAGTTACAGCTAGGGAGCGATGTGAATAGGCATGTGTTGTCAAGGGCATTCCGGCTTGCTGGGTGGGAAGGAGGCAAAAGGGGAGCAGCCCAGAGAGGAATCAGGGCAGCTAGTGTACAAGCCTGGAGGACACACGTGGAAGGGAGCAGAGGGGAGAGTACGGAGTCAGAAGAGCCCAGGACCAGTCCTGAGGGCACCATAGATAGTGGCTGAGGGAAGGAGGAGGGAAAGCTGGTGAAGGAGAGATTCAACAGGAGTAGCCACAGTGACCAGAGGCCGGGAGTGTTCAGAGAAGGCCTGGGGTGGGGTGAGGCATGGGGGCCAAGCAGCACCGTCCGATGTTGCAGGGAGCTCTAGTCAGATGAGGCCTGAAAGTGACTGTTGGATTTGACAGTGTGGATGTTATCAGCATCCTTGGCAAGAGCAGTTTTGTTGGCTTCTTGAGGCAGCAACCAGGATCCATCTAATGTGACACTTTCACATCTGCTCACATGCCCCTTTGCCCTTCCAGCTCCCTCTCCACCTGCTTCTGCTCCATACCACTGAGTACTTCTGACACAGCACATACTTGGTTGTCTGCCCATAGAATATAAGCTCCATAAGGCTAGAGACTTGGTTTTGTTCACTGCTCTATTCTTAGCACTGAGAACAGTGCTAATTAAGTGAATTGAGTAGACAGATCAGGATAGTGTCATGGGGAAAGTCATGGCCACAGTATTCATGCTCTGCATAGCACATCAACCCATTTCTTTTGTTGAACACCATTGAACACAAGGCATAGGTGCTAGCTACATAGTACAATGTTAACGAGTGGCTCCAGCTCCTGGCCCCAGAAAGGTTAGAATTTGATAGATGTACGTGTACTAACTTCAGTTAACTTACCCTAATGTCACCGTGACCATAGATATTGTCAAAGTTAAAGTTGGGGGCTTCCATGGGTTCAATAGAGAACAGATTCCATGGGTTTTCTTTATTAGTCAAAGCTGACTTTCAGCAAAGGAACCGATGCTTTTAAAGTCTATTTATAGATCTTGGCTACCTGTAGAGTGTTACCTTATCCTTTGAAAAGCATCAGACAGCTTCAGATTTCTCTGCCTTTTAAGTGAGTGATATAGCTGGCAGTACCTTGAAAATGACTAATGATGGTGACAATAACACTTGTTTCTTGCCAGATTTCATAGGAACTCAGAAACATTTGCAAACATGCTCCATTTCTACAAGTATTACTTCTCTGGTAGCAGTTTCTAGAGTCCTGGCTCAAATGTGCATTATAGCCCCAGCCTTCTGTTAAGTTATTTCCTCTTCAGGCCAGATGTCTGAAATGGGATGGGGTGTTTTAAATCTTTATGTGAAAGTCTTAGCCTTGGTGAATATTTGAATCTACTAATTAATTACTTTCCCATAGAAGGATGAAAGTACTAGGGAAAGGCTGTGCTCTTTGAGGTAGTTACTCCTAGTACTGATGTGCTAGCAATGTCTTACTTGTGTCTGTGGCTTAGCCACTTTGATCAGGTGAGGATGGCAGTTACTGTATCATCTGGATGGGGCTGTGTTGAATGTAATCAAATGTGGACGGTGCTTGTGTTTACACGAGTAACTATGTGCATTTATTTGTCTTGCTGATTTCTCTCCCTGTATTTTATTTCTACATTATTTTCTTTTTAAATCTTTATTGTTCATGTTATTACAGTTGTTCCTCTTTTTCTCCCCCATAGCTCCCCTCCTCGCAGTTCCCACCCCATCCTCTGTCCTTGCCCCCCCACTGTCCTCATCCATAGGTGTACGATTATTGTCCAGTCTCTTCCCGCACCCCCAACACCCTTTTCCCCCTGAGAATTGTCAGTCCACTCCCTTTCTATGACCCTGATTCTATTCTATTCATCAGTTTATTCTGTTCATCAGATTTTTTTATTTACTTGATTTTTAGATTCACTTGTTGATAGATATGTATTTATTATTCATAATTTTTATCTTTACCTTTTCTTCTTCTTCCTCTTCTCAAAGGATACCTTTCAGCATTTCATATAATACTGGTTGAGTGGTGATGAACTCCTTTAGCTTTTTCTTGTCTGTGAAACTCTTTATCTGACCTTTAATTCTGAACGATAGCTTTGCTGGGTAAAGTAATCTTGGTTGTAGGTTCTTGCTATTCATCACTTTGAATATTTCTTGTCACTCCCTTCTGGCCTGCAAAGTTTCTGTTGAGAAATCAGTTGACAGTTGTATGGGTGCTCCCTTGTAGGTAACTGACTGCTTTTCTCTTGCTGCTTTTAAAATTCTCTCTTTGTCTTTTGCCCTTGGCATTTTAATTATGATGTGTCTTGGTATGGTCCTCCTTAAATTCCTTTTGTTTGGGGTTATCTGCACTTCCTGGACTTGTAAGTCTATTTCTTTCATCAGGTGGGGGAAGTTTTCTGTCATTATTTCTTCAAATAGGTTTTCAATATCTTGCTCTCTCTCTTCTTCTGGCACCCTTATAATTCTAATGTTGGTGTGCTTGAAGTTGTCCCAGAGGCTCCTTACACTATCTTCATATTTTTGGATTCTTTTTTCTTTTTGCTTTTCCAGTTGGGTGTTTTTTTGCTTCTTCGTATTTCAAGTCTTTGACTTGATTCTTGTGATCCTCTAGTCTTTTATTGGATCTTTGTATAATATTCTTTATTTCAGTCAGTGTATGCTTAATTTCTAGCTGGTCCTTTTTCATATCCTCAAGGGTCTCACTAAATTTATTGGCAATCTCTAGAAAATTATTGAAAAACCTTATAACCATGGTTTTGAACTCTATATCCATTAGTTTGCTTTCCTCCATTTCTGTCATTTGTGACCTGTTTGAAGCATTTTGACTGCTTCCCTGCATTGATAGGGTGGCTTTCTGTGGTAGGTGTCCTATAGGGCCCAGTGGCTCAGCCTCCCCAATTACCTGAGGTGGACACTCTTGGTGCACCCCTTGGAGGGCTTTGTGCACAGTCTTGTTTTAGCTAAGCCTTGATTGTTGTTGGTATCACTGGGATGAATTGACCGACCTCCAGGCCACTTGGCTGTGAGAATCAGCTGTGTCTACGGTGGGAGAACTTCTATGCTGGAGACACCCTTATGGGGCAAGACTTGCTTCATTGGGGCTTTGGTGCTCACTGAGTCTGCCCCCTGAGTGTGTCCCTATGGATCTGAGGAGTTTTAATCTGGGTGGTCCTGCTCTGATCACTGGGTACTCTGGCTCTTGGATCTCTAAGGAGATGCTATTTTAGCTTCTGCCTGAGGCTACCCAGCCTTTTATATGCAAAAGCCTCTGTGTTCAGCTTGGTAGGGCGGAGTCTTGGGGAATCAACAGGGCGGAGCAAACAGCTATGGCTGATTCTCAGCCCTGCCCTAAGAGGCACCGGGTCTCAGTGTCCCTCTGCACTGCCGAGAGAAAGCCGCTCTGGAGTTCCTCCCGGTGCCAGACAGCCCAGCTTCTCCCCGTATGAGTCTGGATCCCCAGAAACTCACCCAGAACTGGAGTTCAGAGCTGTCGGGAGCTTGTGACTCCTTCCGGATTCTGTGTCCTCAGTTGCCAGCCCTTTCCGCACGGCTCCGTACCTCTGCACTTTACTTCCACACCTCCTCTGAGTCTCAGTCTCTTTCTAGTTGCAGAATTTCCACTCAGCCAGCCTTCCTGTGGTTCTGGGTGGTGTCCATTTTTTCTTTTCATTGTGGTTTTGAAATGATTGTGCGAGGCAGCAATTCCAGGTATTTACCTATGCTGCCATCTTGGTTTCTCCCTACATTATTTTTCAATGTTAATGAAAGCATTATGATTAGAAATGAGAAGGGACGTATGTGAAGAAGCTTATAGAATATCACACGCTTCAGATTCCTCTGACTCAAGTAAGTTAAGTAGCTTGAATAAGTGGAGAAACATACATTGACCTAGGATAGTAATGACCCAGTTGGATGGGTCCATGTTGCCCACATTAATTTATGAATTAAGTGCAATCCCAGTCAAAACACTAAAATAGTTTTCTTTTGAGATTTTACAACATGATCATAAAGTTCACATGGAAGAATAAATAGGCAAGAATTCTAAAAATTTATTTTAAAAATGATGGGACCATCCTTACATAGATACTAGATGGTAAAGTACATCACAATTTGTAATTATTAAAGCAGTGTAATACTAGCACAGGATTGGATGTGAATCAGTGATACACAAGGCCCCAGAATAGACATCAAGTAACCATGACAATGCATTTCGAGTTCAGTAAGGAGGACCCAGGCCCAGGCATGGGAGCAGGACCTGGAAACCTCACAAGCTTCCCCTGGGAGGAGGCTCTGCTTGGGCTGGACCCAGGGTAGAGGGCCTACAGCTCCAGGCGATTCCCCTCTCCTGTCTTGCCTCGCCCGTGGCTGCTCCCCATGTCTTGGCACCTCAGTGAACCTCTGTCAGTCTGGAGCCTGTTAGTTTTGGCTCCTAGCAGCCTGTGGAACCAAGCCCAGATCCCAGGAAAGGCCAATAGAGACCACTCTTTTGAAGAAAAACCAGAGTCCTGGAAGAGGACCAGTCTGCCTGAGTGTTACTCATCCACTAACTCATTAGAGAAACTGCTTTTAGTCATTATCCTCCTATTGGGATCTCTTGCACAGAATGGACAGGCACAAATCTTCCATCTGCTCATGTGATTGTCTTCCCCAATTAACTAAAAGGCTGTAAGGTCTTGGGTTGTCCCTGATCCTATTTCCTTGTTTATTTTGAAAATATAACACATGCATATGTTATATTTAAACAGTATAAAACATTAAACAATGAAAACTACATCTCTGATTTCCTTAATCCATCTCTCCAAATGAAAGTCAGTTTCCCTGTTACTTGTTTCTTGCGCATCTTTCCTGAGCCTGCCTGGCTGTCTTCCTGGGCCTCCCTTGCTTGCTCTCTCCCTCCCTTCCTTCCATGTGTCTGTACATATCTCCCTGCTGAAAGTACAAATGGTGCCCATACTACATATCTTGCCCTTAGGTGTTCCCCCCACTTAATGCATCTTATAGATCTTGCCTATATGTCAGTACATAGAAATGTGTGTTGGTTTTTAATTGCCCCATAGTGTTTCACTATGTAGGAGCAGAGCCTGACCAGTGTGGGCCCTTGGTAGGCAGCTTGCTCCCAATAGGGGGAAAGAGCCTGGACCATCCACACCAGCTCCTCTTACACTCACTGGTGACATGCCCACTCTGCCTAGCTGAGCAAGAGTGAGGGGAGGCAGCGCTAGGGATGTTTTGCTACTGAGCATCTAGGAAGCATCAGGAATGGCAAAGACATGTTGTCCCATAACAAGCAAGTACGGTCAAATGAACAAATAAGTGGCCTCCACTATCCTTCTGGGACCTATCATGATAGACTGAGTAGGAGTAGGACCTAATTCTACCTGGGACCTGCCACATCCCAAGTCCCTGCCCCAGCCCCACCCTCCCCTGTTCTTAATTCCAGCTCCAGTCTGTGCAAGGCTTGCCCTTTAATTTCCATTCCAGAGCAGTTTCTTGCCAGACCCCTGAAGAATTCAGTCTGCTAGTTCTAACCAATAGTTTTCCGAGGGACCTTTGTTATACTGTGAACTTCCTTGTTTCATGTCATGAATCTGCCTTCTAGGAAGGGTGGCATGGCAGGGTGAGGATGAGTTTGCTTTATGGAAAAGTTTAGCATTCACTTAGTAACGCCATATTGAAAAGCACCTCCCAGGTGCCAGGCACTGTGCTGGGCTGAGTCAGACATAGGCCTTGACCTTCCCATGGACTGAGTGGGGAGGCGTGAGGTGAGTCCAGGCTCGTTGTTCTGGGGGGAAGCCCCAGGACCTACACAGGCATATGGGAGGGGCAGGTTTGGGAAGCTAAGGCCAGAGGAGGTCTTTTATCTGTCTGGGGGGAGCCAGTGGTCTCAGAAATTTTCATTCTGTGTTTCTGGTTACACTTTAACGAAGGAAGAGGGCATAATCCTGAGTTAGACTAAGAAGTATCCATTTCTGGAAGACTGACTAAGCTGGGGCAGGGCCTGGGGAGCAAAAGCCCCACCATAGGTGCTTTCTGGGGTACTGCCCTAGGGAGCTCTGCCAAGCAAGCTCTGCACTTCTCAGGACTTTTTAGAGCACCCAGCCAGCCTTTCCTGGCCCGTTGCATGGGAAACTGGGCCCCAGGTAGCCCTGTAACAAGGGTCGCCGTCCAGGTTTGGTCTGTGGCTGTCGGCATAGGGAATGTCTGCTCTATCCCACCTTTCAGGTGGACAGTGACATCAGCACACTAAAGGCTCTGAGAAGCCAGTCACTGAAGAAACTTACAGAAATGTAACCCCCATTTTCCTACCAGTTTGCCTGCAGAGTCCTTACTACCATAGAACTGCGTGTATCGCTTCTTCAGCTCTTATCTTGAAATTACTGTGGAGGAAGGGTGGTCAGTCACCATGAAAACACCCAGGACCTCTCCTTTCACCCTATCCTCTACTGTGGATGGGGTTTTGGTTTTAGTTTGGACTCAGACTCTTCTTTGTGTTGGTTGAGCGCCACCTGTTGGCTATTGAGATATTTCAGAAATAGGGGGGGAGGGGTGTAATAGCAGTTTGTGCTCTGAAATCTGACATACTCCTGCTGAAGTTTGAACAAATTTGACATAAATATCAAGGAAAAGTGAAACATTTCAGCAAGAGAGGAGAAAGAAGGTGAGAACCCCCAAACTACACCCTGTCAGGTTTGGTTTCCAGCTTATAGGGTTTGATCTCTCTGTTTCTCCCCACCCCCTTTTCTGTAAGTAATTGAAGTCGGCCAGGTAACCTCACTTCTCTGAGAAGATGCTGTTATGCTCAGGTTGCCCTGCTTTGTCTTGAGTAACAGAGCAGCGATAAGATGGGGTCTGTTATTAAGCCCAGTGGTTAGTTCTTCACCACACACTGCAGGGCACCAAAGCTGGTTCTCTTCCCAGGAGCCCTCACTTTCCATTATCGCCCTTCTCCTGCTGGTGTCTTCTGCACCATCTCTGCAGGTGGCAAGTGCTGGGTCGGGATCCAGCAACCTAGAAAATGACCTTTTATCCTGGGCTTTAATATGAAGGAACCATTAGTGATAGAAAAGTTGTGATATTTTTCCCTGAAGGAAATAAAGAAATAGGGCCAGTTTTCTGTTGTTTCTATTCCTGGAACCACCTGCCTGATTAAGCATCAGGTTGCTGACGGATCTTGTGGAGGTGGGGGGAGCGGGTTGGTTTTGCCCACTGTGGGATATACTCTGCTCTCCAGCCTGGTCTGTCTGGTAGCGCCACCCCCACCCCCACTTCCCACCCCTCCAGGCTCCAGCTATGCTGCATTGGCCAGGTGTGTTCTTGCTCACATTGGCGTCATGGCCAACCAGGCGGCAGGAATGGCCTCTCCTCCTGTTCTTGTTTTATTTAAAGGTTTCTCATCCTCTAGGCCTTGGCTTAGATGTCATCTCCTCCAGAAAGCCTCTCCTGACCTGCAGACTGGTCAGTTATGCTGACTGTATGCTCCCAGAGTCCTCTGCTCTTCTTCAAAACACTCAGCACATAGGCAGGACTTGTGCCTCAGGGCACTTGATCTGCCTCATCCATCCCTTTCCTCATTCTTAGCTCACGCTCGGCAGAGTAGACTTGTCAGATAAGGAAACGAGAAGCAAGTGGTTGGTTCTACAGCCACATGGAATTCAAGGTAGACCTTTGCGCAGGTCTTTGTTCAAGGGTATTGAGAGTGGGCATGTGGGTGTCACCTTTTTCCTCCTATAGAAGAGGAAGAGTCACATGACAATAGTGGCACAAAAGAGAAGCCTTTTCAAGTCAGAAGGTGTTAAAAATCAGGCCTTTCAGTAATAACGTAACTAAGGTGGTTATTAATATCTTATATTTTGCCTTAGGGTCCACCCATTGTGTGTGTGTGTGTTTACACACACTTTATCCTTACTAAAACACTCTGGAGGTGATATTATATGATCTTACCCAGGAAATGTGTGCCAGAGGAGTTAAGTGACCGTAAAAGTTCAGTTAGGATGCAGTTACACAGTAGAGTCTCTGGCTGTTGAACTTGGGTGAAAGCTGAGCAATGGGGGCATGGGCTCAAACTGCCGTTGGATGAGGAGGAAGGAGAGGAAGAAGGTGTGTAACTGGTTTGATGGCCCTAATTCTTTGAGCTGAGGCTGCTGCTGTCTGTCTGTCCCTCTGACTCTAAGAGAATGTGCTGTGACATTTCCTCTCTGGGAGGGTCACAGCCTTCTGGCTGATGTGATTCCGTGATTCTCAGCCTGGCCCGGTGCTGGGTGGGTAAAGGGAGCCATGAGGTTTTGCCAGGTGCACAGCCTTTTGCTTCGTAACCCAGGGTTCAGGTTCAGCTCAGGTTTATTGTGTGGGTACTGTCTTTGAAGATCTCAGCTGTTGAGCTATTGGCATGTCTGTCACTTGAGCTTTCTGAGTGGGTCTGGAAAAGGGAAAGGACTGTGACCTGCAGTCAGGAGGACCCAGAGAACCCCGCTTGGTATGAACCAAAAATAGCCCCTTACCTAGCTCAAGCCATCTGAAAAAGGAGCCCTGTGCCAGCTGCTCAGAAGAGACTCCTGGCAGAGCCCTTGGAAAACTAAGCTGTCTGAGGAGGCTACGCCTCCAGAGAACGTTCCTTGCCGGTTGTTAGCTTGCTTTGCAAGCGCTTTAACTCATTAATGAAGAATTACTACCTGAGCCCCTGCTATGTCCTAAGTTTTGTGCTGGGTGCTTAGGGTGAGTGATGCCTAGAGGGCCCTCCCTCTAGAAGCTGCAGTCTGTCTGTTGGAGGGAGATGTAGGCTATGGGTGAGTGCCCTTTGAGGTGTGAGCTGTGCTCTGGGAGATCTCCCTGCTTAGAGGAGATGGTGATTGAGAGTGTTTTGAAGGCTGAGCAGGTGGCCAGGGGAACAGGGAGCTCCAGGTACAGGGAGCTCCGTGAGGAGTGAGGACCTTGTGTGCAGAGGCCTGGAGGCAGGAGAGGGCCCCACAGGTTCAAAGGCCTGTTTGTAAGTACCTTGTGGGGAGGTGGGCTGAGACCAGGTTAAAGGAGCTTGGCTTTCATTCAGTGGTTAACAGATTTTTTTTCAGCTTCATTGAGGTATAATTGACATGTAACATTGTGTAAGTTTATGGTGTACAATGTGACTTGATATATATATTGTGAACTCAACAGATTTCTTTTTGACTTTTAATTATGGAAAATTTTAAAGATATGCAAAAAGTAGACAGAATAGGATAATGAACCTTGCCCTCAGCCCGCTTCAACAGTTAACAACTCATGGCCATCATCCCCAACACCTCTACTCCATGTCACTTGGGAGAAATCCCAGAGGGACTTATATATTTTATCAATCTCACCTGTGACTTGTAATGGATTAATCCAGAATTTGGGGGCCTGGAATGATCCGGTGGCACTTTCTGATGTCACTTCATTTTCAGAGGAACCAATGAGTTTCCCTCTTTCTTGCTTTTCAGTGGGAAGTTGGTATCTCCAAAGTGGAAGAATTTCAAGGGCCTGAAGCTCCAGTGGAGAGACAAGATCCGGCTCAATAACGCCATCTGGCGGGCGTGGTACATGCAGTGTGAGTGCCAAGTGAGCTGGAGCCTCCTGGGAGGTGGGGCTGGAGGCCTGTGCACCTTGGGCTCCAGAGCCCACCCTTGGAAATTGCACCTCAAAGAGAAGCCTCTTTTGGGCATTCTGCAGAGACAGGAAAACCAAACCAAATCCTAGTGAACTGGACACTTCTCAGCCGTCAGGCACAGGGGGCCAACCAAGTGGTTTGTGTTGTGAAGGTACCCATGTCTGCAGGAGACAGATGTGTTAGCTGGTTGCTTACAACACAGTTGCCCACTGTTATAATAGATACCAGGGCCCAATGTCGAAAAGGCAGAGGCGGAGGGAGAGGTTTGTTCTTTTCAGGAGAATCAGAAAGGGTGTAGCAGACATGTGACATTTGAAGCGTCAGGGAACAGTTCCCACTTGCAGCAGGTCTAAGGAAATGCAGGTCCGGCCTTGTTCTGTGCCAGCAGGCCTGGGTGACCTCTGCAGTAGATTGGCGTGCTTGGACCACCCTGGTGTTAGGCTGGCATTTCCCTTTCTTACCCACGCCATATTGACACATTCTTTCTCTTTAACCTGGATCCCTTTGTTAGTCTGAATCTTGTTTCCCAAGGGAAAGAGAATGAAAGAACACACGTGAGAGGGTCCCACCCTAGGGGAGGGGTGTGGACCAATGAGAAAGGCTCCTTCAGGGGTCTAGGTCACAGTGATGATGTGTTACCCCCTCTCCACACAGATTTGGAGAAGCGCAAAAATCCCGTATGCCACTTCGTCACTCCACTAGACGGCTCTGTGGAAGTGGATGAGCATCGCCGGCCAGAGGTAGATGGCAGTGATCATGGGTGGCTGGGAAGGGAACTCACCCTCACTCAGGAGGAGACAACTCATGAAGGCTGGGAGCCAGGGTTGGGTTCCCCAGTGGGAGACCACAGGGCAGCATGCTAGGGCTGTACTGTCCTGTCAACTCTTGTGGCCTTGAGAAGCCATGGGGATTTGGGGAGCAGGTGGCTCCCCCTTTTCAGAGTGGGCTGACCAGGGATTGGGGGACTCCATTTGGGACTTACCCTCTACTTTTCTGACTGCAGTGTTTCTCATAGTCACCAGGGAGGGATTTGGGCTCCTTATAAGGCAGATTTTTTTTTTTTTAAATCCTCACCTGAGGATATTTTTAGAGAGTGGAAGAGAGGGGGGAGAGACAGAGAGAGAAACATCAATGTGAGAGACACACATCAATTGGTTGCCTCCGGCATGCACCCTGACCGGGTCTGGGGATCGAACCTGAACCCAGGTACATGCCCTTGATCGGGAATCAAAACTGTGAACCAAATGCTGCAACCACTTAGTAACACCGACTGGGTACACAGAAGTATTTTTGGGTGAGATTATGTGGAACTTTGATATGATAGGGATCTGACAGTGAGTTGGCTCTCTGAGGCAGTCGTGAATTCCTTGTCACCGAAACATTTCAAGGATGTGGAAGGGTGCACACCCCAAGTAATTGTTCACTTGAACGAGATACTCTTGGAAGTCACTCACTTTCCACCTGAAACTTCTGTGACTGACTGTTTGTTCTGACCCTTTGGAAATGTAGTAGTGGCTACTGGAAACATACACTTGGGTGTTACCCCTGGGTCTCTGTAGGGCTCCTCAGCACCCGGATGGAGCGTTCTGTCTGACCCCACCCAATCCAGACCCTCAGGACCCGTGCTGTGGAAGCCCCTCGTGGCTGTTGCATCTTCAGTTAGAGGCCACATGCAGCTCAGAAGAGGGGACACACTTTGTGAATGAAGCCTAGGACCATGGCAGGCTGCGAGCTGGATTGCCCAGGCTGACTTCCAACCTGGCATCAGACATGGCTCTGTTCCTGGGTGACTTCTGCTGATGTACTGCAGCACCATCGTTCCCTGCTGACCTGCCTCTCTCTCACAGGCCATCACCACAGAAGGGAAGTACTGGAAAAGCCGCATTGAGATTGTGATCCGGGAATATCACAAGTGGAGAACCTACTTCAAGAAAAGGGTAACTGGCTTGGGCTCCCAAAAGAGCATATTGGGCAAGTGGCCCCAGAGGAAGGAAGGGGCGAGGCCTGCACTCAAACAATGGCCCTGAGGCTGCAGCTCCATAGCTGCCCGTGGAACAAGCATTTGGCTTTCCGAGTGATGGACCTACTGTGGTCGTGATCTTTGTTGTCAGCTTCTACATCTGTGAACAGGCTTTTTGATCCACAAACACTGGTCATGAATCTCCTCTGTGGGCATGGCCTGGGGGTGGCAGGGAGCAGGACTCTCTCCCCACTGTCTCCCAGAGAGAGGATCCTAGATGTTTCCAGAGTCCACACTCTTTTAGGGAGGAGAGGCTGAGGGCCTCATCTCTTCCCGGGGCCCTGGGTAACCAGTTCGTCTCCTTTTCTCCATAGTTACAGCAGCACAAGGATGAGGACCTCTCCAGCCTGGCCCAGGTGAGGGAGCTTGGGGATGTGAAGACTCTCATAGGGAACCCCCTTTTGACAAGAAACAGCAATAACTTGGATGGCTTGACAAGTGAGCCCCATATCAGAAGAGGTTGGGGACATGGACTCTGCCTGTGGCTAAAGGAGGGGCCCCTGCCTTCTCACGTGAAGGATTGAAGGGCTGAGGAAAGGGGCCAGTTCTCCGCTGGGTGGGCTGCAGGTGTTTCTCCCTTCAGTTCTATACTCACGCTCTGTGCAGCAGCCCCTGCCACTCTGTAGAATAGGGGGGCATATGTCCCCAGCACAACATGGTTGGGAGCTCTGAGTCCATCACCGTCTGTTCGACCTCTCCATCCCCTCTACTGGTGCTAGGAAGATGACATGCTTTATTGGCACAAACATCGGGATGGATGGAAGACCCCAGTCCCAATGGAGGAGGACCCACTGCTGGACACAGACATGCTCATGTCAGAATTCAGCGACACACTTTTCTCCACGCTCTCCTCACACCCACCGGTGGCCTGGCCCAACCCACGGGAAATAGGTAACCCACCCCCAGGCCCCTGGCTTTGAGTGCCTGGCTGGTTCCCTTTTCTGTCAGGCCTCCCTGGGTCAGGCTTCACCTCAGGGCCATCTCTGAGCAGCTGCAGGCCACTTGTTTGAGCAGGCGGTAAGAAGGAAGATTGACCAACCGTGTTGACATCTGATGGCCACATGCATTGGGTGGGTGGAGACTGCAAGTTGAGTCTGCCTAGCAGCTGTCAGGCCCATGGAATCTCTGTGAGAAACAACAGGGGTTCATCTGAATCAATTTCACATTTCTGATTCTGAACCCTTAGCAAAGGATGTGTGCCTAGCCTAAGTGACAGGGCCTGTGACTCATTCTGAAGAAGATGAGAAGCACATCAGGCTGCATTCAGTCGTCCAGTTCACCCATCAGGGAAGGGCCCACAGAATGAGAATTGGAACGGGGGTAGGGGATCTCTGCAGAACTATTCACGATTTCTGGGAGTGTCTGTTTCTTATATTCAATTTACCTTTCTTGCAAAAAACTCACATTCTTTTCTGAGGGTAGAGAATGGCCATGAACCCACAGAAGGTAGAAATCTCAGCCAGTTGCCTACATTTCTTCTTGGAAGAATCTAGAATTTGAGCAAGAGCAGGAAGATCCATTCCAGACCTTTCATATGTTCCTACAACTTTGAGAAGGCAAAGTGATTGCCCTGTCTCCTCTCTGATCCTTACAGCACATCTGGGAAATGCAGACATGATTCAGCCAGGGCTGATTCCTTTGCAGCCCAATCTGGACTTCATGGACACTTTTGAACCTTTCCAAGGTGAGGACATGGGCAGAGAGGGCATGGCCACCTGCATCTCCTTCGCCCAGGACAAAGCTGACTCGTGCTTCCCTTTCATAGGGGAACTGTTAGAGTGGGAAAGGGAGCAGGGAGGACTTAGCATTTGCCCAGCACTACTGTCTTTTTTGATTGTAGCTACAAAGTCTGTAAGTTTCTCTGGGGCATTGCTGTCGTGGGAATTGGTCTTCTCATTCTCAGTCTCAAGAACCTCTGGTTTGGCCTTGACTGTGAGCAGTTTTCCCTGTAGGCAACAGAGGGCGCCGGTGACACGGCCACCTCCCCACAGTTTCCTGCAGTTAAAGCTGGGTGCTTGAGCTCCCATCGTTGTAAGAGCTGGTGAAACTCCAGGCCTGGGAGTATTTCAGAGCTCACACTAGTTGCCATCAGGTGTGGTTCCAATCAGAGGACCTCTTTCTGCAGAGTTACCTCAGGGGGAATGCCCTCTGGCCATGGCATTCCTCTGGGTAAGGTGGGGTTCAGTGCCTGATTTGTTTGCATTTTAATTCAAGGAAGTGACAGACACACGGAGTTCAAAAACCCCGATGTTGTCTTTCAGAACTCTTCTCTTCCAGCCGCTCCATTTTTGGTTCCATGCTGTCTGCACCTGCCTCTACATCTGCACCAGATCCCAACAGCCCACCTGCTCAGGTAGAGGGAGCTGGGGGAGGGGCACAGGGCTGGTCATGAAGCCTCTGCAGTTGTGGCTGGGCTAATGACATGATCACACAGTCATGAGCAAAGTGCTAGGGGCTGCTAGACCACAAGAAATTATGCTAGCCCCCTTGAAAGCATCCTGGAGATTCCTACGGTGGGAGACTGACTCCATAAACATATGCTCCTATCCAAGGCTCCAGGTAACCTGTGTGCAATGAGCTCTGTTCTGACCACTTAAGACAAAGTAAGCATGATAGCAAAGAAAAACGTGGATCTCTAATGAAAAGAAGTTCTGTGTATTTCTTTTAGTTTTTACTCATCAGTCAATGGAGATTGGTTATTGAGTGAGGCTGGGCTTTTTGCCCTGCAGGGACTCCCAGGCTGGTGCCTTTGTCCAGTTAGACACCAGTAGCCCGGCCCATCTTCTTCCATCTGGCTCTGGGAAGAATGTCCTCTATAGAGATTGAGATCTGAGCAGTTGATTCCTAGAGTGTTTCCCTTTTAGGAAGAGGTGACCTCTCTGGAAGTTGATACACGAAACTGTCCTGAGGCAACCCCATGAGCAGCTGGGATCCAGGCTGCCTTTGCTCTGTAACAGAAGACAGCAGGGACTTTTGGGGACCCCTGCTGGACTTCAGAAACAAGATATTCCCAGGCCGAGAGCCAGCTGTGTGCAGTCCCTTTGTCTGAGCCCTGCATTATCATTTTGTTTCTAACGGAAACAAGACCCCTGTCGACATCTGGGAGACACAGATCCATCCCCTAGATCAGTACGAACGGGATGGGAGAAGCACCTTTGTCCCTCGGCCCCGGGGTTCATCTCAGGTGCCCGGCAGACATTGTTGTACTTTGTGGGGAGTGCAGCACCAGAAAGTGAATGGCGAGTTGTGTGATCCCAGTATTTTTTCCTCACTTCTTTCTCTTCCCTTCTCAGGAGAGCATTCTGCCCACCACCTCTCTCCCCACTGTGAGCCTCCCTGACAGTCTCATCGCATCCCCTGCAGCCACTGCCCTGGACTCCACAGATAGGCCGGGCTGTGAACGCACCTCCCAGCCTGAGGATCCCTTTAACCAGCCTGCAGAATTTGGTCCCTCAGCACCCCCACTGAATGTCCCACAGCCTTTCCTCCCCGTGTTCACTATGCCTGTGCTCTCGCCCAGCCCCACCCCAGTGCTGGCTCCCCCTGCTGTGCCATTAGTCCCTCCTGCCACCCCACTGAACCCCCCAACCCCACCCACCTTCCTGCAGCCACAGAAGTTTTCTGGAGTCAACAAGTCCCCCGCTGTCATTACCCACACGGCTTCCACCACTCTTACGCACGATGCCTCTGCCACCACCTTCAGCCAGAGCCAGGGCCTTATCATCACCACTCGCCACCCCACCCCCTCAGCATCCTCCTGTGGCCTGGCACTGTCTCCAGCCACCCAGCAGCCAGCTGTTGGGCCTCTGCAACCCCGTTTAACTTTTGTGCATCCCAAACCTGTATCCTTGGCTGGAGGGAGGCCCAAGCAGCCTCCCAAAATAGTGCCTGCTCCCAAACCAGAGCCCGTGTCCTTGGTATTGAAGAATGCTTGCATTGCCCAAGGTGAGTGGGGAGGGAAGCTGGAGTGTGACCCCCCCCACAACCCCCCCAGATATTCCCCCAGCCCAAGGCTTGCATATTCATGACACACACACACACACACACACACACACACACACACACACATTACAATGTGAAAAAAAGTTATAAATACTGCATGTGATTGCTCTAGTCTGTTTGTGTTCTGTGTTGTTCCTTTAAAGTTAGTCTCAATCCAGTTAGAAAACACGTGGCCCTGGTCATCTCTTTCCTGGGTCTGTAATCTGCCCCCTTCAAAGGGAAATTACAAAAACATGTCTGGGACCTTGGTGACTTTGTCTTTCTGTGCCCTGCGATGAGGAAAGCTATGTCTCAATGGCAGCCAAAGGGCCCCATCTTTCTCCTGGGGGACCCCATTGTGGCTTGGCCAGGCAAGGGGTTAGCACCAGCGTTGAGAGCAGGTCCCCATGGTTTGGGGCCTCCCCCTCAACTTCTTGTTCTGGCAGCTGCCTTCTCAGGACGGCCACAAGCAGTGATCATGACAGGCCCTCTGAAGAGAGAAGGGATGTTGGCTTCAACCGTGTCCCAGTCCAATGTGGTCATCACGCCTGCTCCCATCGCCAGGGTGAGGGCCCTGGACAGACCTCAGCATCCTTAAAACCCCAGCATGGCCTGCTCTTGGGCGGCCCTTGCCCACCTTAACAGTAGTCAGGAGTGACCCCTTTCTCTTGTGTCACCCCAGGCTCCTGGAGTCACAGAGTTCCACAGTAGCATCCTGGTGACAGACTTGGGCCATGTCACAAGCAGCCAGCCTGGCCCCATCTCCCGGCTCTTCCCTGCAAGCTCAGTGCAAGATTCCCTAGTGAAGGGCGAGCAGGCCCCACTGCACGGAAGCAGTCCCCAGGGCGCTGTCGTGGGTTCTGGTGAGTGGTCACTGTGGTTGGGATAGTTGGGATTTTGTGAGTGAAATGAGCTGGCCCACTCCTGGATTGGGGAGGCCTCCACACGTGCCCTAGGATTGAGCCTGGGTTTACAGGCCAAGCAGCGAGGTCTCATAAGCTTGCTGATGGCCCAGGCTGGGAAAGTGAGTGATCCAGGCAGGACAACGCACAGGAGCAGAAAAGCAGCAGGCATGCTGCTTTGGTTTTTGCTTGGGGGCCACTACGGGATTCTGAAGATGGGTTTCTGAGTCTTGGGATTTCCTGGGGTTCCCTTCGTGTGTGAGGACTGCGGCAGGCACAGCCGTGCCAAGCCCCCTCTCCGGCCCTGTCTCTAAGCAGGGTCTCTGTTCTTCTCAGGTCGTGATGGCCCAAACTCCGGGCAGGCCTCTCCATGTGCTTCAGAACACAGCCCCAGTCCTCAGTCTCCCCAGAACAACTGCTCAGGGAAATACTCTGCAGATTCCAAAAATGTGGTTGTGTTAAAGGTACCACATGTTTCTTTGGGTGTCTGTTTCCTAGGAAGGATGGGGAGGCAAGGGCCCTTTGCAACTGCCACGCCCTTATGAGGGACACACTGGAAAGGAGAACCATGGCTCAGCTGGTGCTCCCCAGGCTGAGGTAGCCTCGGAAGTGTGGGTGTCAGCACCTTTAATTTTGATATTAAGCTCTCTATCTCTACCCCTCACCCACTGACTGGCCTGTGGGAGCAACATTGAATCCTGTAATGTGGCAGGAAGTGTCAGCTGCAGGGACAGGAGAGCTTTGCAGGTGGCCGGGAAGCGCCAGACTGGCAGTGTTTGTGCCTTGCCAGGACTTTGAGGTCCTTGCCACACACCATGCTTCAGGGGTGGTTTTCTAGAGTCCCACCCTTTCCCCTCCTGGCTCCTATTGGAGCCTTTCAGCTTCCTGTCACCGCTACTTCCACTTAGCTCTCTAGCCTGGCCACAAGATCCAGTCTGCCCCCAGCAGTCAGCATCAGGTGGAGAGGGCAGGAAGGAGGGACAAGGGGAGGTGGCCTACAGCACACCCCATGTCACAGTGATGGGTTGGTTCCCCAACAGAACCGGCAGATGAAGCACATTTCAGCCGAGCAGAAGAGGCGCTTCAACATCAAGATGGGCTTTGACACCCTGAACAGTTTGATCTCTAATAACTCCAAGCTGGTGAGCTCCCTGGGGGCGTTGGGTGGCGAGCTTGGTCCTGGGATGTGGGTGCTGCTCTGACCCCCCTCCCCCCTGCAGACCAGCCATGCCATCACGCTGCAGAAGACAGTGGAGTACATCACCAAGCTGCAGCAGGAGCGCAGCCAGATGCAGGAGGAGGCACGGCGACTACGGGACGAGATTGAGGAGCTCAATGCCACCATCATGTGAGGCGGGGGCCTGGAGGCTTGAGCGGTACCCAGTCCTCACATGTGCGCCACACAGGCAGGATCTTCCTGCTCATTCAGTGCCCCTGGGGTCTGTATTTGTCACCAGCTACTCCAAGCTTCCTCTGACTCTTCCTGTCCTTGCAGCTCCTGCCAGCAGCTGCTCCCTGCCACAGGAGTCCCCATCACCCGGCGCCAGTTTGATCACATGACAAACATGTTTGATGAATATGTGAAGAGTAGGACCCTGCAGAATTGGAAGTTCTGGATTGTATCCTTGGGTTTCTTTTGCCCACCCCACCTCAAACCGGGCAACAAAACAGCTGACATCCGCACTCTAGTCCTTTAGAAATATTCTCATGTAATGGCGGTCATTCAGTTTGTGAAACAACAAGGTCAGTTTTCTCCTTGGGAGAGTGGGGGCCAGGCCCGAGATGGGGAGTGGGGCTATCGTTGGCCACTGTTCGGGATTGGGGCTTCCCGGGGAGGCAGAACAGGCCAGCATTGCTCTCTGGGTCCTTGAGGAATAAAGACAAGAGCCACTTGCAAAAGGAAGTGGCCTCTAGCCTAACACATTCCGGCAGCCAGCTTGTCCTTGAGTGTGGCAGAAGGGAGCGGGAGACAGGTGAGAGGTGACAGGTGAGAGACCAGGCTTACAAAACCAAATGGCAGAGCCTGGATTTGAAACCAGGTCCTTCTAGGCTGCTCCCTGCTTATGTACCCTAGGCCTTGGATGCTGTCATGAGGCACTTACACCTGTCTTCTGGGCCCTGTCTCTGTGGCCAAGGCCTCCCTTGGCTGGCCTTCCAGATGGCCCTTTCAGAGGATGGCTCCTGCCTTCTCACTGCCCACCCTGCCACTACTTTGCCTCTGGATTGGCCACTGCCTCAACCTTGGGTGTGACAGATGGGTCTGGACTTAGTGGTTAGTTGGGATTTTCAACGTTAGGATGGTGCCAAATGATACGAATAGTAAATTGCATGAGATAGTCAATACTTTATTATAAAATGGGCTTTGTGTTAGGTTAGTGATTTTCAACCAGTGTGCCACAAGAATTTTTTTTAATCTTCACTTGAGGATATTTTTCCACTGATTTTTAGAGAGAGTGGAAGAGAGAGGCAAAGACAGAGAGAACCATCAATGTGAGAGAAACACATTGATTGGTTGCCTCCTGCACAAGCCCCAACCAGGGCCTGGTTCGGGGAGGAGTCTGCAACCGAGGTACATGCCCTTTGACCGGAATCAAACCCGGGACCTTTTGGTCTGTAGGCCAATACTCTATCCACTGATCCAAACCAGCCTGGGCGCTGCAAGAATTTTTAAAACATACAATACCTGACTGTTACGTCAGGGGCACTAATCTCTTTTCCCTTAGATTGTCAACAATTAAAAAATGACAGCAGGCAACACAATCAGAATTCTACTCCACTTTTTTGTCAGATAGGCAAAAATTATATCTATAAATTTTTGGTGTGCCACAGAATTTAATTCGTTTATATGTGCCATGAGATGAAAAAGATTGAAAATCACTGTGTGAGATGAGTTTGCCCAACTGTAGGCTAACATGAGTGTTCTGAGCATGTTCAAGGTAGTTCAGGCTAAGGTATGATGTTCCGTAAGTTAGGTGTAATAAATGCATTTTTTACTTATCGGTTTATCAAGATGTAACCCTGTCATTAGGCAAGGAGTATCTGTATATGAATAATACGTTGTGTTCACGTATTACACTAGGATCCATTCCAGACCAAAAAAATGCTTCTGTCCCTGCCTCCAGCCTGCTCAGTGATCAGTTATAGTTACACTTGATCTTAGCCAAAAGGCCAGGAAGCGATGGGGATCAGTTACAGTTCAATAGAAGCATCTTCGGCGAACGGAAGAGCACACTTACCTCATTCAGATCTCTGTCGCTCAACTATCTGTGCACAATTACTTTCCTGTCCCAAGGGAACAGGCCCTCCTCCTCGCTTACCTTTTCTTTAACCTACGTCCCCTGCAGTTCAGTATCATAATCAAGCCGCTGTTCGAGTCCTTCAAGGGGATGGTGTCCACCAGCAGCCTGGAAGAACTGCACCGGACGGCACTGTCCTGGCTGGACCAGCGCTGCTCCTTGCCCATCCTCAGGCCAAGTGAGTGAGGTGCTGCACAGGGGCGGTGGGGTTGGAGACTGCCACCTCTGTGTTAGTGCCGGAGAGAGGAGGACCCTTGAGGCTGCAGAAAACCTAGGCCCCACTGTAAGCAACCATGCAGTCAGGGCCCAGGGCATGAGGATGGTGCTGTGTGTAGCCCTGAGTCAGTCATGCCAATGGCAGGGCAGGGCAGAACTTCCCAGCACCTTTCTGTGGCTTCAGTTTGTCAGTTCAGTCAGATCCAGCTTATGTTTATTGAGCTCTTCCTATTGGCTGGACCTTTCCGGTATTGTTTGATTCTTATCTAATCCAATAAAAGAGTAATATGCAATTGACAATCATTCCAAGATACCTAAGCCTTGCCCACCAGCCAAGCCACACCTCCCAGCCAATCAGAGCAGCTGTATGCAAATTAATCCAGCCAAGATGGAGGCCGGCAGCCATGGAGCTAGAGTAAACAGGAGGCTTCCGTTGCAACTGCCTGACTAGGCCGGTGGGCCTCTGTTCAAGCAACAGTGTTTCAATTATAGAAGCCATGGAGCTGAAGTAAACAGGAGGCTTCTGTTGCCTGCCTAGGCCTCCACTCAAGGTAACAAAGTTTCAATTATAGAAGATAAATAAACCCCAGAAACCTGATTCCAGCCAGCCTCGCTGGGACATTGGGTCAATGGGAGCTGTGGGCAGCCTGAAAACAGCCCACAGCCCCTCACCCAGGCTGGCCAGGCACGCCAGCAGATAGACATCCCCCAAGGGGTGCCAGACTGCAAGAGGGCACGGGCCAGGCTGAGGGACCCCCTGAGTGCACAAATTTTTGTGCACTGGGCCCCTAGTAACTAATAAAGCTATATTTGTATGTTAAGGTTATAGAGACGTGGTGGGAACACTGGTGAACAAGCTGGAAGAGCTTAGGCCTCTCCACCTATCTGCAGGTTATGGATAGGATTCCGAGAGCTGCCTTAAAGGCAGAGGGGCTATCCCAGTGTCCTTCTCCTTCTTTGTCAAGCATGAAAGTCACCATGTTTGTACGCGTAAGGCCACGTGTGCTACTGTCTGTGGTGGGACTCATAGCTGCTGCCTGCACCATGTCTTCGGGCTAACTCCCCCTCCTGTCTTCCAGTGGTGCTGAGCACCCTCCGGCATCTGAGCACTACCACCTCCATTCTGACAGACCCGTCCCAGCTGCCAGAGCAGGCCACGGAGGCTGTCACCAGACATGGCAAGAGGTCGGGGGAGTCTTAGTGCTTAGCCAGCACATGCCACACAAGATGCCAGAAGATCCTTCCCTTCCTGTGGACAGGAGGCTGCATCCCACGCCTCTCCTGATGCAGAGCCTCAGGGCCTCCCTCCAACTCTGCCAGCCCCTGGGCCACTCGAATGCCACGCTCAGGTCTGAAGCAGGTTCGGGTCCTGCCAACAGCAATAGTCCATCCTTGGGAACTCCTTGCTGTCAACTCTCACTCAGCGACCTCAGTCACAACCTCCACTGCTCTTGGGGCAGCCCAGACAGGGAAACACCACAGTTCGTTCCTGTCCTGCTGGTTGCCAGGCCCATGGAAGTAGGTGGGCACGAGGAGGCAACACCTGCTCCTGGAATTAGAAAACGTACAGGTCCCTGCCCAGTCCCTGTCTGTTGCATTCTGGGCAGTCATCTCTGGATGATTCCATGCCTGCTCTGGCCCGCCCTGAGGCGGCAGGAAGACATTTTCCTTCCTCCCCCAGACTCTGACCTGTAGACAGACTTGGACAGCTGCTCAGGCTGTCACATGGCCAGCTAGCTGCCTGGGAAACCCCGGACTCAACGTGTGCAAAAGCAGAGGGTGTGAATGCACGTGGGCAAAAAGGAAAGCACAAACAATGCAAAGCTGCTGCTCCAGCTTGGAGACCCTCCTGGCTGGCCTGTGACCTATTCCGATTTGGCTCCACTTGCCGTGGTGGGCAGCACCCCCAGCATCGCTGATGGGAATGGTGGCATCGGCTCTCAGAGTGGCCTTTCCACGCTGTCCTCCACCGGCTTCCACACTCAGCCTCGGACGTGCCAGCATTCAAAAGGCCAGGCTCCAGCATGCTTCCACCAGCCTGGTCATCTTGTCTGCATTGTTAACCCGGGAGCCTCAAACCGGAACGGTTCTCGGACCAAAGAGGTCACCACACCCAAAGGCTGTCCTGTCCTGTTTGGAGGAAGTAATGGAATGTCGACAGGAATCCTGGCCAGCCTCAGCTGTGCAGACGTCGCCCAGATCAGATAGTAAAGAACTGCACTCAGAATTGATGAGGTGGGGGGTCCCTAGGGCACTGGGTTGTTTCCTTGTTTTCAGGTATGGGGATTGAAGCAGAGGGTCCAGAGGAAGGTGTGGCAGGAGGCTGGTCTGGGCCAGTCCTCGCTATGTCTGCAGGAGTAGCTGTGAGTGATGGGCGCTCTAACACCCAGGAAGCCTGGCCCAGCCAAAGGCACCTTCTCATTGAAAGAATGTGCTTTTATTGTCCTGCTGTGAAGTTCAGGGGGTCTGCTGGCTCTCCTCCCACCAGAGATGGAGCTGGACAGTGCTGGGCAGACCAAGAGAGCTGGATGGGCTATGAGGGGGACCACGGCTACTTCCTGAGGTTCTGATCCATTAGGAGGCTCCCCCTGGTTCCTGGAGGACTGTTGAAGGTGCTCAGAGAGCGGCCGGCCCTGTCTCAGCCTTGGGTGGTGAGGCTGGATGGGGGTTCTTCCCCATGTTGCCGTTCGCACCAGCACCTCTGCTGCAGGTCACTAACCTTTCACCTGCCCCCTGGTCTATGCTTCACCCCCTCAGCCTTCCCAGAACACGTGTTTACAGGCCTCTGGATCCCTATTCTGAGAGGCAAGCACAAGACGAGGCTGGGCTGGTTCCTCATTTCCACGGGATGTGATAAGAGAACCATCGTTACCCCCAGGTAAACATGAAGTCCCCTTCAAAAGGGGAAGACCACCGTGGTAAGGGCTGTTAGGGCTCATGGAGGGGTGTGAGCTCGGCCCCTCCACAGATCTGTGCCTTCATAAACCACGTGGGTGGCCGCAGTGCTTGGCCCAGCCTAGACCTCTCCTAAATCTGTAGCTTTCTCCCCACCCCTTGCTGGGAATCCTTTTTTAAAACAAATTCAGTGGGATATAAAATTGGCCTCTTGCTTCATTGGCCTACCTCTCTCCATCTCTCCCTTTTGCTGGTTTAATGATCACATTCTGTTTTGGTAGCTGTGTAAGGCTGGTAGGTTATGTGTGACTTCGAAGGGTATGTGTCTGTGTAGCATGTTTTTGTTTGAGATATTTACTTAAATCCATTTCTCTTGGTGCTCATGATTACCGTGGCTGTAGGGCCACAAAACTATTTCTCTTACTGCATACACACTGTTGCTTGTCCTCCAGGTTTTCTTGTTCTGGAATCTGGCCAGCATAAGGGCCTCTTGACCTCTATCCTTGGGTCCCAGCCAGAGCATGGGAAAACTGAGGCACTCTGCTAACGACCTCCAGTAGATGCTGACCACGGGGCTGTGGTTTGTTTACACTTATTTCACTCCCACTCCTGTCCAACTCCCATAAAAGATACTTAAAAATGCTGACACTTTGAAGAATGAGAAAATCAATCTGAAAAGGGAAAAAAAATCCTGTCTGGTACATATTCTGCAAGTATTTCTGTGAAATCTTTCTGTGCCATCAGCTCCCTGCACTGCTCTTCATTCTTTCACAATGAGTGGGGATGCAGGGACAGAGCAGAGGCCCCTGTGGGGCTTTCTGAAAGCCGAAAGGCCTGTCCCTTCTGACATACCAGCTGTCACCCCTCAGCAGGACCCCATCCTGGGCAGACCTGCGGCTTTGCAGTGGTTTTCAGTGATTAGTGCTGATGGAAGGAGGGCTGGGGCAGGGCAGTGAAATCCCCAGCATGCTGTGGGTTGAGGTCGAATATGGATCCTTTGGCACCCACGTTTCTCCACTTCCTGTCCTTGTGACCCCATTTCACCTTTCCAGAGGTCGTGCCTGAAGGTGTTTTGCTGTGGCCAATAGAAATATAAACTTAGATTCTTAGAGGACATGGGACCCCAGCGTAGTGTCCAACCCCTGTGTCCTCTGCCATGTGAAGGGGCGTGGTCGTGGGTAACATAATTCATTGCCTGATCCTAGCACAGCCACCTCCAAAAGGGGTCACATACCCCTGTCTCTATGTGCTCCATTCTGGCTGGCTCCACCCCAGCTTCCTTTCAGGCTGGGCCTCCTTCCTTGAGAGGCCTGGCTTCCCACCAAAGGAATCCTGGGGCAGCAGGGTCACTGTTTTCAAGATCAAAAGTGTTTGCTATCTGGCTGAACAAGAGCTCGTCAGAGTGGAGCAGGGCTGTCCTGAGGGTCTGTCCTCCGTGGCCAGCAGATGCGTGCAGGGAGTAGGGTGCTATGGGCCAGGCCCTGTGCTGCCTGCCCCTGCCTGCTCTTGCCTCCTCAGTTCAGTTCTTTTACCTCACTGGCTTCAACGGGCAGGCTTGGAGCATTGCCCCCTCACCCCTCCTACTCTCAGCAGCCCCTTTCCCTCTGGTGGTCCCCTGGCCCCTCCATGGTCTTTGTCCCACTGACTGTGTGTAAGCTAGGCTGCTCTTCTGTCTGGTGGAGGAGTTGCCTTTCCCAGGAGATTCCCTGCTTCCCATTAAGCTCTTTGCAGTAGGTGAACTACCCTCCCCACCATCACCACCTCCCTCCCCTACACTTAACTTTGCAAAGTGTTCCTGGCAGGACCTGATGAGACCTGGTTGGGATGGAGCTGGGAGAGCCCTGGTGTGGTTGCCTTGGGCTCGGTGCCTGATATATTAAGATTTTCCCCACGTCTGAACATGAGGAAGGTGAGAGGAGGGTGAGACTGGAGGATGGAAGAGCTTGGAAGCTCCACATGTTTGTACCATTCAGGAGCCGCCTTGGTTGTGGCCCAGTCAGCAGGTCTTTGTGGTTGGAGGGGCTCCAGGAACAGGGAGAAGCATTAGGACCCCCCTCCCCCGAGTCCATCCACAGGGGTCAGCTGCCTGATTCTTTTCTGAGGACATGGCTCTCCCCGCTCACCATTGGGGGCTGTTTCCTTGTCAGGATGGTGAAAACCAGCCTTGGAGAAAAAAGGGAACTTTTTTATACTGAATGTTGGCTTTGACTCTGTGTGTGTGTGTGTGTGTGTGTGTGTGTGTGTGTGAATGAAATTTTGTTTTTGTGAAATTCCTTTCCAATTATGTAGCAAAATTCACCTTCACCTCCCAGTCAACTTTTGGTTCCCCAGTCGACCTTGGGCGTCACCGATTTTAATTCTCTTCTGCGTTTCTGAACAGACATGTTGCTCTTAAGATCTGAGCGTGTGCAGGGCTGGGAGAAACTCAGGTTTTATACATTTCCATAGAGTTTCCATCCTGCAGTTAGAAGGTAGGAAGGGCCCGGCCCTGGGAGACCCGGCCCAGCTGTGTGCTTGCGTGGGAGCCGAGCACAGCCTCCCTCACTCCCCTGCCACTCACACCTGAGCCCTCTCACCGCCCAGACACCACGCTCTTTACTTGTCTGGGTTCCGTTCCCTGTGTAATGGGTCGCTTTTTCCTGCTGGGAGCTTTGGTGATGGTGTCAGGGCTCCTTTAGGAGACAGTTACCCCCGTCTGGGAAACAAACCCCCACAGAGTCTGGGCGGCAGAGGCTCCCTCAGGCCCACGTCACCCAGAGCACAGTCCTGTCACGTGTGTCGAGAAGCATGTTTCCACCAGCTGTGTTCAACACTACAATGCAGTTTGAAAACTACATTTACATCCAAAACAATAAAAAACCGTATTTTTTGGAAATGCCTGTGGTGTGTGGTCTTCAATGCTGCCTTGTTTGGTCTATGGCAGCGGTTCTCAACCTGTGGGTCGCAACCCCTTTGGAGGTCAAACGACCCTTTCACAGGGGTCACCTAAGACCATTCTGCCTATCAGATGTTTACATTATGATTCATAACAGTAGTAACATTACAGTTATGAAGTAGCAAAGAAAATAATTTTATGATTGGGCCACAACATGAGGAACTGTATTTAAAGGGCCAGAAGGTTGAGAACCACTGATCCATGTGGAGCTGGTGCAAGGAGAGCAGGCAGAGTGCTGCCCGACTGTGCTCCTGGCCTGGAGGTGGGGATGCAGTGGTGGCATTGGGGTGAGATCAGGGGCCGAGGCAGGCGGGGTTCTGGAGATGTCTCCAGAAAGACAGTGATTCTACAGAGAGGCCTCTGCCAAAAGGGCCGGTACCCCACGCTCAGTGTGACCGGTCTGCCCTTGAACTCACCATGCAGGCAGAGTTGAGTGGTGCTTCTACCAACTGCCCAGATCTGTATCTCTTGACTAAAATGCAGCGGTTTGCTACACAGGTTCTTGTCTGATCAAACCCCAAGGCCTCCCCCAAGGAAAGAAGAAGTTCATAACACAAAACAAGATGTGGGGCTTTGAGGGTCAGGACCCTGGCGAGAGGTGAGTGGCATGTGGACTCCTTCCAGCCACAGGGAGCTCGACTGCCAATGAGCTAAGCAGCCAGTGTCTGTCTGGTTCTTTTAAGTTTTTGAGCCCAACTCCATGTTAAGTAAGGAAAATGCTTGGGCATAATTCGAAGAAGAATTTGGAGGGACTGGGAAGGGAGGAGCAGGGAATATCTAGAGGGAATGTAGTTAGTGCACAAGTGATTCCAGTTCCTCTCTCAGGCGTGGAGCCATCGGAGGGACATCCACACCTGTGGGCGCTCCTCGGGTGGTGTGGTTATTCCCGTTTCATTGAGAAGCAGCGGTCAAGGTGACATGGGTCAGAGTGAGAAGGCTGAAGGGTCACTTTTTATCTTGTCAATGGGCTCTCCATGCTCCATATCGCAGCATTATCCTTGATGCCCCCATCTCTCCTTCCCCTCCCCCAACACCAAGCCCTATGAAGTTTCTTTCAAGGTCATTTCCCACTTTTCTATTCCCACTGCCCTAACCCTAACCCGTCCATGTCACCATTTTGCAACCAGTTCACATCATAACGTTCACCCCATTCTGCCTTATAATCTATCTTACAGTTAATGTGAGCTTGGAAAAGTCCAAGACTAGTCATGTCTCCTTCGCATCAGATTCAGGGGGTGCGGCCAGGTCAGAAGTCAGGGACAGAGGGGGAGACTAGGGTGTGAGATGTCACACTGACAGGGTGCGGAACAAGGTTTAAAGATTGACTCGTACGACTATATACGGAATATAAAAAGTTGAGTTTCCTAATAGAGGCTGTAATTGCGTAGTTAGGTTTAGATAGGATAAGAACTCTCTTAAGCGGCATTTAAAGGCACCTCACCTCGGATGTGGACTCAATTCTACAGAACAGAACTTACCTTCTCCAGTAGCTCTTTTCGGTATGTCAGCATCTAAATTGAGCCTCTGTGGGGTGGTGTGATTGCACTTGTCCTAAATTTCAGTGAGCGTGCTTTTTTATCTTTTTATTTCAGACAATCGCCATCCTCCGCAGAAGTAGAACAGTGTAATGAACCATGGGCCTATTCATCCGTTTTCACAATGATCCACTGAAGGTCAATCCTGTCATATATGCACCCCACCCACCTCCACCCCCATTATTTTGAAGCAAACCCCAGAAACCATGTGGCTTTCTCCTGTGAACAGTAAATGTGTTCTTAATGCCATTTCTAGCATTGCATATACGCTTTCCATGTTGGTCCTGTGAAAAGCTACAAAGTCACAGTTCATGAGAAACCTGGGGAATGGGGAGTTCTGATTGATCAGATTTTTCTGTTTCACCGAATTATTAGCTAGAAAACCCTTATTGTTTAAAAAGGGGAAAGACTTTCTAAGATAAGCGTCTACTTTCCTGCCTTAATGGGTATGGTACGGCAAACAATCTAATCTCTTCATCTAGTCTGACTGATTTTGGCTCCTGGGGGAAGTGACCCAACAGGGCTAGCTGTTTCCATTACAGACTTGTGGTGGCAGTGGGGCCTGGGTGACAGGGATTACAGTCTTTCCCATCTGCCCTCAGCTGCCTCTGAAGCCCAGACTCCAACCTGTTGGGGTCTCCTGAGTCCTCAGCCCACCCATCGGTGTACCTGAATGACCCATACCGTACTTACTCCCCCAACCCCTGCCACGACTCTACCCAATTTTTCGCTCTTTCCTCCAGTCTTTGATCAAGGAGTGTGAGCTGAAAGCGGAATCTGCACTCAGCTCAGAGAACCCAACAGGGACTCTAGTGGAGACACAACAAAACCTGTGAGTGATGGGATAAGCATGGGGAGCATGAGGAAGGGCAGGAACCAGCCCTAGAAGGGGATCAGGAATGTCCCTGTGGTAGGTGACACCTGAGCAGGACAAGCAGGGTGAGCCAGGCCAAAGGGGGAAGCCCACAGTCGAGCTCTTTCCACGTCAGAAAGGGTCACAAATGTAACCCTCCATGCATGCAGCCGGTGGGTCCCCGTCTCCCCACTGGGGCTTTTTCTTGCGTTATCACTTCTGTCCTTTGAAAAGTTATCTCTTTTCTCCTCTTCCATTTGACTCATTCCTCTCCACTCACAAGTTTCTTCTGAGTCTCTACTTGTAACCAGCCTTTCTTTAACTTTCAATCTTGCCTGCCCAAACTCAGGCATCCCCAAACTTGCATATTGATCCCCCACTGCTCAAGACACAAATTCAGACACCACCCTCACTTCTTCCTTTTCTTCACTTTCCGCCTTTCATCTACCAGGGCATCCTGTCGATTTTGCCCCCACAATAATCACAGGTCCAGCGCTCGCCGCCACCCCACTACCATCACAGTGATCCATACACCATCGCCTCATCACCTGACCCGGTGACGGCACCAACCTCTAGGTTCCACCCTTTGCTGCCGTCCATTGTCACCACAAAGCTAGAGTCGGCTTTTTAAAGTCACTTTAAGATATACTGTGTTTGTCCCCTGCTTTAGCTTCCAGTGGCTTCCTGTTGCATTTAGACGAAAACCCAAACTCCACCATCTGGCTCCTGGCTGCTGCGGGCCAGCGACAACCTGTCTGGACCATAAGGTCTTCATCTGTAAAACATGGCTGATGATATACCTCCCCACTGGGTGCTGTAAGGATTCAATGGCCACTAACCTATCATGTTAGCTGCTTTGCTCTTCGTCACCTCTCTTCCCTGCCTTCCCCATTCCCAACAAATCACACCTTCTTCCAAATTCCTCAGTTATTTTTAAAAATATGTTTTTATTGATTTGGAGAAGAAGGAAGCGTGAGACAGAGAAACATCAACAATGGGAAAGAGGGGACATGGCGGCATAGGTAAACACCTGAAATTGCTGACAACCATTTCAAAACTACAATGAAAAGAAGAAATGGACACCACCCAAAACCACAGGAAGGCTTGCTGAGTGGATATTCTACAACTAGAAAGAGAAAAGCACACTGAGAATCAGAGGAGGTGCGGAAGTAAAGTGCAGAGGTACAGAGGCATGAGCGCAGAAAGGGTCAAGGAAAGGGCTGGCAACTGAGGACGCAGTTCTCTTTTTCAATCCAGAGGGAGTCACAAGCTCCCGATGGCTCTGAACTCCAGTTCCAGGGGAGTTTCTGGGGATCCAGACTCATACAGGGAGAAACTGTACTTACTATCTGGCACTGGGAGGAACTCCAGAGCGGCTTTCTCTCAGCAGTGCTTGCAGTGATTACCATGGGACACTGAGACCCAGTTCCTCTAAGGGCAAGGCTGAAGATCAGCCATAGCTGTCTGCTCTGCCCTGTTGATTCCCTGAGACACTGCCCCACTCAAGCTGCACACAGAGGCTCTTGCATATAAAAGGCTGGGTAGCCTCAGGCAGAAGCTAAATTAGCATCTCCTTAGAGATCCAAGAGCCAGTGTACCCAGTGGCCAGATTGGGACCATCCAGGTTACAACTCCTCAGATCCATAGGGACACACTCAGGGGGCAGACTCAGTGAGCACCAAAGCCCCACTGAAGCAAGTCTTGCCCCATGAGGGTATCTCTAGCACAGAAGTTCTCCCACCATAGACACAGCTGATTCTCACAGCCAAGTGGCCTGGAGGTCAATTCATCCCAATAACAATCAAGGCTTAGCTAAAACAAGACTGTGCACAAAGCCCCCAAAGGGGAGCACCAAAAGTGTCCACCTCAGGTAATTGGGGAGGCTGAGCCACTGGGCCCTATAGGACACCTAGCACAGAAAGTCACTCTATCAACACAGGGAAGCAGCCAAAATACGGAGACAAACAGGTCACAAATGACGGAAATGGAGGAAAGCAAACTACTGGATATAGAGTTCAAAACCACAGTTATAAGGTTTTTTAAGAATTTTCTAGAGACCACCAATAAATTTAGTGAGACCCTTGAGGATATGAAAAAGGACCAGCTAGAAATTAAGCATACACTGACTTAAATAAAGAATAATATACAAAGATCCAACAGCAGACTAGAGGATCACAAGAATCAAGTCAAAGATTTGAAATATGAAGAAGCAAAAAACACCCAACTGGAAAAGAAAAAAGAATCCAAAAATATGAAGATAGTGTAAGGAGCCTCTGGGACAACTTTAAGCTTACCTACATCAGAATTATAGGGGTGCAAGAAGAAGAGAGAGAGCAAGATATTGAAAACATATTTGAAGAAATAATGACAGAAAACTTCCCTTACATGGTGAAAGAAATGGACTTGCAAGTCCAGGAAGCACAGAGAACCCCAAACAAAAGGAATTTAAGGGGAACCATACCAAGACACATCATAATTAAAATGCCAAGGGCAAAAGACAAAGAATTTTAAAAGCAAGAGAAAAGCAGTCAGTTATCTACAAGGGAGCACCCATACAACTATCAACTGATTTCTCAACAGAAACTTTGCAGGCCAGAAGGGAGTGGCAAGAAATATTCAAAGTGATGAACAGCAAGAACCTACAACCAAGATTGCTTTACCCAGCAAAGCTATCATTCAGAATTGAAGGTCAGATAAAGAGCTTCACAGACAAGAAAAAGCTAAAGGAGTTCATCACCACCCAACCAGTATTATATGAAATGCTGAAAGGTATCCTTTAAGAAGAGGAAGAAGAAGAAAAAGATAAAAATTATAAAACAACAAATACATATCTATCAACAAGTGAATAAAAAAATCTGATGAACAGAATAAACTGGTGAATAGAATAGAATCAGGGTCATAGAAAGGGAGTGGACTGACAATTCTCAGGGGAAAGGGGTGTTGGGGTGTGGGAAGAGACTGGACAAAAATCGTACACCTATGGATGAGGATGGGGGGTAAGGGCAGAGGGTGGGGTGGGAACTGGGAGGAGGGGAGTTATGGGGAGGGGGGGGGAAGGAACAACTGTAACCTGAACAATAAAGATTTTAAAAAAACGAGAGAGAATCATTGATCACCTGCCTCTTGCAGGCCCCCTACTGGGGATCAAGCCCGCAGCCTGGACCTATGCCCTTGACCAGAATCGAACCCAGGACCCTTTAGTCCACAGACCAACACTCAATCCACTGAGCCAAACCAGCTAAGGCTAAATTTCTCAGATTTTATTAACACCACGGCCAAGACCATTCTCCTTTTTAATATCCTGGAATCCTTCTGATTCTCCTTTCCTGGCAGCACCCTGCCTGACCATTTTTTTATTTGTATTTAAATTGCTTGGGGTGACATTATTCAACATGAAAAACATGATTAGAAGTGTGGGTTTCCAGTCACTTCCCGCTCCTTTTTCATTCATCCAGTCCCATGTTGTGAATTCTTCCTCTGAAATGTCGCTGACTGTAGCCCCATTCCATGCTGAGGACACAGCTGTACAGGTCAGCATTGAGTTTGTCCTAACAGAACCTTCCTGGACTCTGAGCTAAATGGTCAGGAAAGAGCTTTCAGCTTCTTAATACCCATCCCTTTTTCAGTCTAATCTCTTAATCTCATCTGCATCTCCTCCTACTACTCCCTAACCTACTACCCTGGTAGAATGAAGCCCCCCGTCCTCAGTGTGGCAATCTCATCTCCCATCACTCCCCGTGGCGTGGCCCAGGTTCCAGGCAAAATGGACTTCTTGTTGTTACGTAGCCATGCCCCACACTTCTTCCCTCTTCCTCTGCCAAGAGCCCCTCCCCCTGGAAGGCCTTGTGCTTCCTCCTCTCTGCAGCCTGCTCTGGCCCACCCTACTTTGGACTACCTCCGTTGTTGCATCTCTGTCACTCACGTCACATGCCAGCTTCTGTGTGGCAGTTGTCAGTACTGCATCACGTGATCACCTGTTCCTAAGGACAGGGACCACATCTTGTTTTATCAGTTATCTACCAAAGCACAAAGCTTCTGTGTCCTGGGCACTCACTCAGTAAGCGTGTGATTTAAATCACATCTACCACTCACTGCCTGGGCTGACTCAGCAACCCTACAAAACAGGTGCTATTAGCAGCCCACTTCAAAGATAAGGAAGTTGAGGCTTACATAACATGCGGGTGGCACCAGCACCCAGTGTGAATCTGAGCTGTAGACATGGGCGTGTCTGCCTGAAGAGCGTAGCTCCTCCCCTAGCCCCTGTGATCCCATTTTTATCCTTAAAAGATCTGTGGATGATAGAAATCATTATCCTTATTTTACAACTAAGGCTTACCTTTTGTAATAAGAACACTCAACAAATAGGAGTAGAAGGGACTTCCTCAACCTGACACAGGCATCTGTGAAAACCCCACAGCTGACATGTTTAATGGTGGAGAACTGAATGCTAAGACAGGAACAAGGCAAGGATGTCTCTGCCCCAGCTTCTGTTCAATACTGCAGGTTGATTGGACAAGAAGAAGGAAAAACGGTCTATGTGTACATGTGACACGATGCCATATAGAGGAAACCCTAAGGACACACACACACACACACACACACACAACTATTAGAGCTACTAAATGAGTTCAACAAGGTCACAGGACACAAGATCAGTATACAAATATCTGCTGCTTTCTAGACCCTAGCAATAAACAAATTCATGTACAATAGCATCAAAGAGAATAAAATACAGGAATACATTTAATCAAGGAAGTGTAGGACTTCTACACTGGAAACTATAAAACATTGTTGAGGAATATTATTCAACCACAAAAAGGAATAAAGGACCAACGCCTGCTACAACATGGATGAACCTCTAAAACATGATGTAGAATGAGAGAAGCCAGACACAGAAGGCCACATAGTGTAGGATCCCATTGATATGAAATATCCAAAGGGGACGCATCCATAGAGACAAAGCAGATGAATGTTGCCAGGGGCCGGAGGAGGGAGAGTAGGAGTAACTGCTTAATGGGTACGGTGTCTCCTTTTGGGACAATGATAATGTTCTTTAACTTAATAAGAAATAGTAGTTACACAATATTGTGATCATACTAAATGCCACTAAATTGTACACTTTAAGATGGTTAATGTTATGTGAATTTCTCAATTTAAAGAATGTTGAATGACATTAAAGGAAGCAAGGCATCCAGTGTTCATGGATTGGAAGAAAGTATTGCTCAGACAGCAATCCTCCCTAAAGTGATCTCCAGAGTTAGTGAAATTCCTATCAAAATTACAAATACCTTTTAGCAAAAATGAACAAGCTGATCCTAAAATTCATGTGGAAATGTGGGGGACCCAGAAGGGCCAAAACAACCTTGAAAAAGCAGTAGGAAGTTGGAAGGCTCACACTTTCTGATTTCAAAACTTATTACAAACCTCCGGTAATTGAGACAGGGTGATACCACCATTAAGATAGATGTGTCAAAGGATGGATTTCTATTCCATTGAGAGTCCAGAATAAACCTATGAACCTATTGACAAGAGATTTTCTACAAGCATGCCAAGAGCTTTGTGGAGAAAGAATAGCCTTTTCAGCAAATGATGTTGGGACTTAGAAAAAAAAGAGTGTAAATCTTCATGACCTTGGATTGGGCAACAGTCTTAGACATGACATTGAAAGCACAAACAACCAAAGGGAAAATAGAGCCCTGGCTCATGTTGTTCGGTGGTTAGAGTGTTGACCCATGCACCAAAGGGTCATGGGTTTGATTCCTGGTCAAGAGCATGTGCCTGGGTTGTAGGTTTAATCCCTGGCCCCGGTTGTGGCACTTGCAGGAGGCAACCAATTGATCTCTCTCCCCCGACACACTCTCTAAAAATCAATGGAAAAAATATCCTTGTGTGAGGATTAACAAAGGAAAAAATAGATGTTACCCTTCATTAAAAATAAATTGTGTGTGTGTGTGTCAAAAGGCACTATCCAGAAAGTGAAAAGGCAACCCACAGAATGGGGAAAATTTTTTGCAAATTGTGTATGTGGTAAGGGCTTAGTATCCAGAAAATATAATTCCTACAACTCAACAATAAAAGAAAAATAACCCAATAAAAAAACAATAACCAAATGTGGGACAACCCACATGTCCTTGAACTGATGAATGGATAAGCAAAATGTGATCTATAGATGTATAAATGGAATATTACTTGGCCATGAAAAGGAATGAGCACTGGCACCTCTTACAATGTGGACGAACCTTGAAAACATGATGTTGAGTGAGAGAAGCCAAACACAAGAGTCACATATTGTCTGATTCTACTGATATCAGATGCCCAGAATAGAGATGAGGTTACATCACATAGAGGTGAGGACCAGAAACTGAAACCCAAGAATATCTACTCTTAGCACCAATGTTGTTGGGAAAAGAGTGTGTTTGAATAAGTAAATGAATAAAGCTGGAATTGCAAGGAGCCTTACAGTTATCATTCTAAATATCTCTTCTCATCATAGAGTACTACAGTTATAGAGAAAGTGGGGGGAAGTAACAATATTGCACAGTTACACTGAGAAATCAGTTATTGTTCAAGGAATAATCTGCCCTGGTAGACTACTTTGGTTGTGCCATTTAGCCAGGAATATGAAGAGTTGTGGACAGTGGACCCTAGTGTAATTTCAGAGATCAGTGAGAAGGAACAACCATCCTTAGCCTGGCCAGGGTGGCTCAGTAGTTGAGCATCAACCTATGAATCAGGAGGTCATGGTTCGATTCCCAGTGTGGGATGTGCAGGAGGCAGCAGCTCAAATTCTCTCATCATTGATGTTCCTATCCCTCTCTCTTCCTCTCAGAAATCAATAAAAATATATATATATATATATATATATATATATATATATATATATATATATATATATATATATTTAAAAAAAAGAAAGAACCAATCTTACAAAATCACTGCAACAGTTAGCAGCCGTGAGGTGGCCAAAGAATTTGACCTTTACCACTTATAAAACCCTTCAAAAATCTCTGAATTTCATCCTCTTTTCCCTGGCTGCTATTTCTTTTAAAATTTGAAGTTGTATCCGGCCAGTGTAGCTCAGCAGTTGAGCATCTAAACAGGAACCAAGAGGCCACTTGTTTGATTCCTGAGTTGCAGGCTCGATCCCCGGTAAGGGAGCATGTGGGAAGCAGCCTACTGATGTTTCTCTTTCTCATCGATGTTTCTAACCCTCTATCCCTCTCTCTAAAAAAAAAAAAAAATCAATAAAAACATTTAAAATTTGAAGTTGTATTTATTGTACTGATTTCTAAAATAATATATACTGATTTTAGAAAATTTTGAACATGATATAAAGAAAATTACCCCTATTCTCAAAGTTACTTCTTTTCCAATCTTGCTTTCTGGCCATATATGTTACACACAATCACATGTACACACACATTTTTAAACTTAATAGAGATCTTCATAAATGCATTTGTATCTTGCTTTTTACCCTACCATTAAGTATTCCTTGAGAAAATGATTTTGAATGGCCACCTAATGCCATCTTAGTTGTTTTTGTTGTCGTTGTTTCGTTTTGTTTTAGCCATTCCCTTATTTTGGAGCATTTAAGTTATATAGTACAATGAAACTGTGCCTCTCAGACCTCCTCCTTTGGGAAGTATAATGGACTGAACCTGGCTGCTGTGCTCTGAAATCCATCAGCCCATCACTCAGGGCCTTGCCTCCCACAGGCCTCTCCCAGCCAATGACGCTGTGTGTGTCCCAACTCTTTTGGGAAAGCCCTGGAGTCTCAGATGCTGCCATCAGCCCTCCTTCCTTCCCTGTCTCCTTCAGGGTGGGCCCGCTCGCCCAGCCCAACCTGCTCCCGCAGGCCTGGCTGCTAATAACCCCTTTGCATGGAGAATCCCATCCTGGTGCCTACTTCTGGAAGACTTAGATTCACACAGGTTGGTTTGCTCTAGTTTCCTTGTTTGTTTTTGATGTTATCATTAGCACTGTTTTGAAAATGAGGTGTGTGTGTCCTGTCTAAGCATCTGATCATCTCCTTAGGAAATGGCATTACAATGGAATTCCAGGGAATCCCAGGAGAGGAGTGTGTGTGTGTGTGTGTGTGTGTGTGTTGGGGAGGTGTGTCACTGATTGGATGGGCAGAAAACATGATCTGCATATTTGTGTTTCTTTGTTATGAATGATGTTGAGCATAGTTTTACATTTATTGACTATTTGATTTCTTATTTTATATTAAAACATCCCTCTCCTTCCTTTTCTTTTCTCTCTCTCATTATCTGATTGCCTCTTCTATTTCCTTTTTATTTTTCCTCTTTCCTCTTAATTCTCCAGAATAAGAAAAAATGACATTGCTTGAAAATGTCTTACAGCTTTCTATTTCCTGCCCTTCCTTTAAAAATTGGGCAAATTTAAACTGTTCCTCAGTCACAGCAAGTTCCCCCTGAAATAAAAAATGTTATCGTATTAGTTTTGCTTCTCTGTGACCCTTGCTTATTTTCCTTTACTCTGGAGATAAGTGGCACTTGAATTTTAACAGTCATTACTTTGGATTGTTTTGATCACAAGATATGCCATGGAAATCATTTGGCAGAGAAGATACTAAATTTGTCACAAAATGCCAACATCTGTTTATCTTTTTGCCTCTTTCTTAATTTTGGCAGATTATCACCCAGAGGAATTCTAATTATTTATGAGTCCTCATCGGTGAAGTTCCAGGCAACTTAGGATTTGTCACTCTGGTCACCTGTGGGCATCTCTGCCCCATGTTGCCACTTTCAGGAAAGGTGAGAATGAATCGTTTTTCTTTTCTATTATACTGTGGTAGGAGGTTTTGATTTAAAGGAGTAAATCAGGCCCTAATCTCTTCTCTCATCTCCCCTCCAAATGCTTCTCATTTCTGAGAAATGGGGAAAGTAGGCATCGAGGCAGTGTCATCAGCTGGTGGGCCACCTGCGTCAGGCCTCACTGGTCCCACCTCACTCAACTATCAAAAGGAAGGAATGAAGCACCACATCTGCTACCACATGGGTGGTCCTTGAGGCTATGATGCTGAGCGAGAGACGCCAGACACAGGGGGCCATGTAGTGTGTGATTCCGTGCACAGGATGCAGCAGGTACACAGAGACAGAAAGCAGATCAGTGGTCTTACAGCCCAAGGGGTGGGGAGTGGGGGGTGACTGCTAACGGGTGATGAAAGTGCCCCCGAGTTAGTAATGATGGTTGCACGACGTTGTGATTATACTAAAAAAGATGTCGAGCCCAACCGGCGTGGCTCAGTGGTTGAGGGTCAACCTGTGAACCAGGAAGTCCCTGGTTCAATTCCTGGTCAGGGCACGTGCCCGGGGTTGCAGGCTTGATCCCCAGTAGGGGACATGCAGGAGGCAGCCGATCAATGATTCTCTCTCATCATTGATGTTTCTGTCTCTCCCTCTCCCTTCCTCTCTGATATCAATAAAAATATTTTTAAAAATACATTGAATTGGACACTAAATGGGGGAGCTTTGAGACATGTACATATGAGTCAAAAAAGCTGTTAAAAATACTGATTCCAGGGCCAGCCCCAACCAGCCCGGACCCATTCAGTGTAAAAGCCAGGAATCAGCGCTTCACTCAGATGCCCCAGCAGGACCAGCGACACAATGTGTGGGTCTCATACAAAATAAGTGTAGCCTCCTTGTTCAGGAATCATCAAGAATGTCAAGACCGTGACAACAGAGCATCCACATCAGGGTGGGGCCTTCTGAGGGCGGACAGACTGATGTTTGGGATGCCCGATGCTGTCCCCAAAGGAAGGAAGGGGATTGGTTAGCAGATAAACCTCTTCATCAGAGAAGCTGTAGGTGGATTTGCTGGAAATACAAGAGGAGAAATCAAAGCTTCAAAAGGCTTCCTCTCCCTGCAGAGCTCCGAGGTGGTTTTAGTCAGAACCCTGGCGCAGCCCCCTAGCAGGCACTGAGTCATCGCAGAACCGTGGACTTTTGGGGAGACTGCTGCCAGATCAACAGGGGATCCAGGCCACTGTCAGCTGTGCAGCTGAGACCACTCTGGCTGATTGGGGTGGAACCTGGGTCTATGAAAGGATGCAAGGGGCTGGTCCAAGCAGGGTGGGGGGTTGGCAGCCACTAAGCGCTTGGCTCCTGCTGCCCCTAGGGGCAATGGCCATCTCTCCCTACAACACTGAACTTGCTGAGCTTGTGCTCTGTATCACCAGCCCCTGAGCCACAGTCTGATGGTATTGCCAGAAGGACTGGAGATAGAGTTATTAACTGATCATGCCTGAGGGATGTAACCTCCATAAAAAAATCTCTGAATTATGGGGGTTGGTGACTGCATCCACCTGCCAGGAGGGAGGTGCAATCAGCTCCCTGGGGCAGAAGCATGGTGCTCAGGACCCTTCCAGACCTCACCCTGTGCACATCTTCATCCGGCCATGCATCTGTCTGAATCGTCATCACATCCTTTGTAACAAACCATGGACGTGAGCAGATGGTTCCCTGACTTCTGTGAGCCGTTCTAGCAAGTGTGGGTAACCTGGGGACCTGCGGTTGGTGTCTAAAGCGGGGGGGGGGGCAGTCTTGTGGGGCCAAGACCTCATCCTGGGGGGTCTGCACTAACTCAGCAGCCATGGTGAACCAATGTGTAACGCCTGGTTGGTGTCCGCGGCGACCTGGAGACTGGCTGAGTGGAAGCCTCATACCTGCCCTGTGAGTGGAGAAGATGACCCTAGAGGTGATGGTTTACTGACTGTAGAACATCAACCAGTGGAACAGCAACCTGAGCATTTTATCCCAGCATCCATTGCTTCAGGGTGAGACAGATGAGAGAGATGTTAGTTCCTTGTACAGTCCTTTGAATCCCTTAGTCCCTTCCTTGATGAGGTGAAGGAAACATTTGTATGAGAATGAAGGGTTAATGGTTTGAGACTTAGCTTTGGAAGAGAGCAGAGCCAGCCTCCTGCTACGGAAGCCGAAAAGGCAGCGATGCTGTCTTCCTTGTGGCAAGCATGTGGGCTTGTGAGGGAATGGTAGGAATCATTTGCATCTCATCCATTGTCTACAAGTCCACAGACTCTGGCACCTAATGGATAATAAATCAGGCCAAGGCCCTGACCGAGTAGGTTAGTTGGTTAGAGCATCATCCTGATATGCCAGAGTTGTAGACTCAACCCCCAGTCAGGGCACATAGTATAAGAAACAACCAATGAAGGCATAACTAAGTGGACAGTCAAAAAGGATGATAGCTGTCCACCACAGCGGGTGTTTGTGGAAGGACTGACCAAAACATTGTCGTTGGAGGCTCGGCTATTAGGGAGCTTAAAAGCTTGGTGTGGAACTTAGAGAAGTCCGAGGCTGAACTGCCTATCTCAGAGTGCTGACCTCATCCCCTTACATGAAGACTTGGGCAAGTCCTAATATCTGTTTGGGCCTCAGTTTCCCTCAAAAAAAAAAAAAAAGACAAAGATGAAAGTGCTGGTGGACTCAAGGCCAGCAATTCTCAGGCTCACGCGTGTATGTGAATCACCTGGAGGTTTCACTAAAGAACTGATTGCTAGCTGCACCCCAAACTGTCTGACTCAGTAGGTCTGGGGTGGGGCCCACAGATTTGCATTTCTAACACGTTGCCAGCCAATGCTGCTGCTGTTAGCCCAGAGACCCACGGCTTTGAGAACCATTAGTCCCAATGCCTTCTAAGAAACGGTTAAGAGCCATGGGCTCCACATTCAATCAAATGATCACTGTGCTGGCTCTGACTGTGAAGAAGTCACTGATGAAAGGAAGGAACAGGCCTTCACAGGAGCAGAGGGTTGGGAAGGCAGTGGGAGCCACACTTAGACACCCCAGTGCTTGCTCTGTGCCGGCCATAGCACTAAGGTCCAGTCCCCCCAGGGAGGGATGGAGGGTGGGCAGAGTGTCAAAGAGGGCTTGAATCCAGGGCCCCCCACTTAGCAGCCTTGAGCAAGTAACTAAATGACTTTTGACTTTGGTTTCTCTACCTATAAAAAGAGGACAATAATGGTACTTCCATGAGCTGGCATAAAGAAAATGCCCAATAAATGGTTGTTGCTAAACTTGTTGGAATTTGCTACCAAGCCTGTTCAGTGGACCGAAATGGTAGAAGTAGTATCTATTTCTACAGCATGTCCCATGCTCCCTCAGCCTCGCACCACCCAGCCTGGACTCCCAGTCACTAATTTTAACCCCCTTCACAACATGCAAAACAGTTATGAGAGAAATTCAAAATAATTTATTAAATAGGTGCCAAGGGCTCCTCCAAGGAGCATTAACAACTCTCAATACAATAAATATCAATAAGTTAACACAGGTGCCAGCTCCTGCCCTCCCAAGGGTACATATAGGAGAGTAATAAATAAAACAAGTCTGCAGAAAAAACATTCGATAAATACCAAGATGGATAACAATGACAGTTCGAAATCTGCTTCAAGTTCATTCACACGTTTATATCTCAGTTCCCCCAGGACTGATCAACTGGGGGTTCACTGAGCTCATTCATTGGAATAGTTTACTTATAACTAGTTTACTTATAACTATGGCAGAGTTTTCACACTTTGCAGTCACTCATCTTTTTTGAAGGCTTCACACATTTTCACCATTTCAAGAGGAATAGGCTCCACTGGATGGCCGTCGGGGACCTGTGTCAGTGACCACAACGATTCACACATGTAGAAAACTCCTGTAAAATAGCCCAGGTGAACTTTTTACATTCAAAGGTGCCATTGGTGGGCAACAAAACTTCAGTTTCTGGTCCACGTGGAAATTGGGGTTTTTCAAGCTGTTGTATGATGTCATCGATGTCTTCCATTTTGTTACCGCATAGACATGCAGCACCTTTGATGGCCCTGAAATAAGGCAGGACGACTGAGCTGTTGATGTAGTGTGGTGGTTGGCAGTCGAAGGCGAAAGGCTGTGGCAGGTAAGGTGTGGGCGTCGTTGGCAGACCTATCTCTTTCTAACAAGGGGGAACGAAGATGAACATTAGGTTTGCTAGAAATTTCTAGATGCTTCCTCCGTGTCTGGTGGGCGAGGGCCCCCCACCGTCACCCCCAACATTTCTCATCAGTGCCACAACCCCAGGAGGCTGTGGTCATCACCGTGCCAGAAGAAACTAAAGTTCGGCTGGTTGGTGGAGCTGGCCCAAGATCAAGTGGCAGACTCAGATTCCCGCCCGCGCTAGACAGCCCGGCTCCATCTGGCCTCCTCTCCCCATCTGGCTGAGGCCCCCACAGCCTTCTGGAATCAGCTCTCGGCTGCCCTGGAGCTTGGAGGGATGGGAAATGAGACTTCTGGATGTCCATGTAGCTGCTTGCTCTTGGCAGCTCGTGTTACAGCCGATATAGGCCCTGCTCCTGGAGGAGGCTATGCTTGGCAGAAAGGCCTCTAAGATGCCAGGGAGAGATTTTCCAAACACACCCAGGCTCCAGACCACACTCTCCCCTGCTCCTCTGCCTAAGGACTAAGCATCAGGGTTGCACTTGAGCTATGAGCACCCATCAGCCTGAACTGCCCATCCCCTCGCCAATAGCCTCTACTCCTGGGTCTAGACGAGCCAAGGCTGTGGTTTGAATGCCAGGGTGGAAGGGAAGGGGCAAGGCCAGTGTCACCAACTGTTTCTGCCTTTGGGTGTTTGGTTGTTTGTTTAATCAAAGCTGCCTAAGACGTTCTGTCTTGATCGCAACTCTGAGAAAATGAGGGACTGTTGACATTTTTCAGCCTCACATGTTTCTCCCAAAAGGGTCGGCTCAGCAGAGCCTCAGCTAGAGGCAGACTGGGTCCTAATCAGACAGTGAAGGGCACACAGGCGGACACCTAATGTGTTAACTGCCCTGCTTTTCAGTAAGAGAGCTTCCGGGGACCCACAGGAACGTTCAACATCCTCTATTCATGGGGACATTGTCACAGCTTAGGTTGGTGGTCACCAGCTCCTGAACCGGTAGACAAGATGGGCCACATCAAAGGATACACTGCAGACAGGAAACTTCATTTTACAATATTGTGAACCAAACATGGCAGGAGTGACCAGGCCTAATAAAGCAGATGCTGTAGTGTGGGGTGTGCAGGAGGCAGCCAATCAATGATTCTCTCCAGAAATAGTTGGGTTGGGGGCTGTCTGAGCTCATCTCTGCTTCTGACCCCCACCCGCATAAAAATCCCACCATAACCTTTCCCACGTAGCCACAGCCCTGGCTTCAGGTCTGAAAAGAGCCCCTTCTTCTGGGCGCAAGGAAAGGTGTTTTAAAGAAATGGCTTAAAAAAGAAATCTGGAGGGCACTTACGCATTTTTCCAAAAGTCTCTTAGATGAGGCCTTTAATTCTATGATGATTCTCCTCAAGTCATTTCTACCAGAGATGGAAGCCGTGTAGACAGACAGCAAGGTGCCCATACAGCAGAGCAGGAGCAGGGCACCCCTGGTGGGTCCTGAGGAGAGAATGCTGCCGTGAAGCCCCTGGCCAGGCGCCCCCTGCCCACCCAGCTTCTCTCCCCACCCCGAGCCAGGCTCCAGCCAGCACAGGGTAAGCCCCTCCGGAGTCTCTCTGTCCATCTCTTGGTACCTGTGTGGGAGGCCATGGTGAGAGGGAGCAGAGCCTGCTTCAGCAACAGCCGCTCGAGCCAGATGTGTTCGCATGGCCTCCAGGTGATATATAAAGGGCCCGCCGTGAGGAAGGACGATCGATGTTCCGCCCATGTCAACATTATTGCTCAGCTTTTCTCCAGAAACACTTTCAAAATTTTGCCGCCCAAGTTGAGTGAAAGCAGGGCTGGAAGGAAATGCTGAGGTTACCCTCAAGGTGGGCAGATGCCTGACTCAGTGCAGACACACACAGGAAGGCACATACATCTTTGCCATGTCTTCTTGGAAAGAGCGGGTAGATCTGACCCAAAGAAATTTTGAAGCCCAGTGTTGACAGGCACAACCACCAAGAAACATGATGTTGCAGGAGATGCTGGTCAGCGCCCCACAGGGAATTTCTGGGGAGGGTCACAGCTGAGTGCGTGTGGGTGGAGAAGAGAGCACGCTTGCAAAGTGCATTATCTTTGTAGATTTCTGAAGCATGCCCCTGCCAGCGTGCAGGTACAGCCCTGATAACCACTGTGACTGTGGTGTGTCAAAGGCCGCATCTCACCTCTGAGTGGCCTTGAACATCGTTGGACTTTGCAAGTGCAGGACCAGGAACCAGAATCTGTGCTAGGGAGTCATTTGTTGAAATCACTTATGTGTAGTTTGAGTGCCACCTTCGACCAGGCACTATTCTAGGGTCTCAGGGATGGTGGCAAAGAAGTTCAACAAGGTCCCTGACCTCGCGGAGCTGGCATTCTCATTGGCAAGGGGCACAGTGTTAATAAGCAAGAAAACATCAGGTCATAACTGTAAAAATCAAGGTGTTGGGATAGAGGGTGACAGGTGACCAGGAAAAGTCTCTCTGAGCCGAAACCTGAAAGATGAGAAGGACCTGTTGTGGGAAGACCTGAGGAAGCAATGCTGACAGAGGGAACTCTCGCATGCAAGTCCTCAGGCAGAAATGAGCTTGCTGTGACTAAGGACAGGAAGCAGCTCATGGCAGCTGGAGCAAAGTGAGAGAAGAGAAGGACGGTGGAAAGGAGGGGGAGAGGGCACGTTACAAGGGTCTTATAAGGATAAAGAAGTTGGGTTTCATTCCAGGTGTGACGCACCATGGAATGGCTGTAGGTAGGGAAATACAGGGTCTGGCTTTCTTTAAGAAGTGAGAAGAAAGATAGGCTGCTGAGTGGAGAATGGATTTGCGGGAATCCAATGTGGAAGCAGAGAGACCAATTAGGAGGGTCAGCAGCCGTGCAGGTGAGAGATGAGGGCGGCTTCGACCAGGATAGAGAGAATGGAGATGGAGTCTACAAAACCAGCCAATGGAATAATGTGGAGAGGAATCAAAGACAGGAATCAAGGATGACTCTGGGAATTTTTTTTCGTACTTTACCCCATTTTATTTATTTTTTAATCTTTATTGTTCAGATTATTACAGTTGTTCCTCTCCCCCCCCCATAGTTCCCCTCCTCCCAGTTCCCACCCCACCCTCTGTCCTTACCCCCCCCACCCCCGCTGTTCTCATCCCTAGGTGTACAATTATTGTCCAGTCTCTTACCACACCCCCAACACTCTTTTCCCCCCGAAAATTGTCAGTCCAATCCCTTTCTATGCCTCTGATTCTATTCTATTCACCAGTTTATTCTGGTCATCAGATTTTTTATTCACTTGATTTTTAGATTTACTTGTTGATAGATATGTATTTGTTGTTCATAATTTTTATCTTTACTTTTTCTTCTTCCTCTTCTCAAAGGATACTTTTCAGCATTTCATATAATACTGGTTGAGTGGTGATGAACTCTTTTAGCTTTTTCTTGTCTGTGAAGCTCTTTATCCGACCCTCAATTCTGAATGATAGCTTTGCTGGGTAAAGTAATCTTGGTTGTAGGTTCTTGCTATTCATCACTTTGAATATTTTTTGCCACTCTCTTCTGGCCTGCAAAGTTTCTGTTGAGAAATTGGCTGACAGACGTATGGGTTCCCCCTTATAGGTAACTGACTGCTTTTCTCTTGCTGCTTTTAAAATTCTCTCCTTGTCTTTTGCTCTTGGCATTTTAATTATGATGTGTCTTGGTGTGGTCCTCTTTGGGTTCCTTTTGTTTGGGGTTCTCTGTGCTTCCTGGACTTGGAAGTCTATTTCTTTTACCAGGTAGGGGAAGTTTTCTGACATTATTTCTTCAAATATTTTTTCAATATCTTGCTCTCTCTCTTCTTCTGAAATCCCTATAATTCTGATGTTGGTACGCTTGAAGTTGTCCCAGAGGACTCTGGGAATTTTGATAAAGCAATCAGGTGGTTGATGTGCAGTGAGGGGAAAGAAGACGAGAAAGGGGAAACCAAGGGTTCTATTTGGAATGAATCAAGTCTGAGATGCCCAATAAGAATCTATTCAACATCTAGTCAGTGGTTGGATTGGAGTCAAGAGAGCAGAACTGAGGTCAGGCCAGAGCAGTCCATAGAACTGAAGATGCACAACGAAGAGAAAGCTACAAACCCCCTTTCACCTTAATCCCAAGTCTTCCAACTGCAACTCGTCTCTTTCCTCTCCTTATCCAAGCTTCTTGACAGAGCAATGTATGCTCACTTTTACCTCACTTCACAAACTGTCACAGTATTGTTTTCACCCCAAGAATTTATTAAAAATCCTCTAGCAAAGTCCATGGTAAGCAGAATTTTGCCCCCGTGATTTTCACCCTCTGGTATTTACTCTCATAATTATGTTACATTACATGGCAGAAAGGACTTTGCAGATGTAATTACAGTTACTAATCAGTTGATCTTAAACTAGGTGATTGAGGTCCAATGTAGTCACAGGAACCCTTAAGAACAAAGAGGAAGTCAGAAGAGAAAGCCAGAGAGACCCAAAACACGAGAAAGATTCAAATGCCATTGCTGGCTTGAAGATGGAGAGAGCCAAGTGGAAAGCATGAGAAGAAAATGAATTTGGCCAATGACTGGTGAGTATGGAAGGGGACCCTGGGCTGTAGCTGAGAACCACAGCCTCAGCTGATAACTTTAGTTTATCCTGATAAGGTGCTGAGCAGGTAACCCAGTTACACCATCTGGACTTCTGGCCCACAGAAACTGTGAGGCAGTAACTTTGTGGTTTTAAACTGCTAAGTGTACCACATTTTCTACAGCAGCAACAAAGGGCCAATAGTTTCCCTGGCTGGTGTGGCTCGGTTGGTTGGGCATCATTCCATGTAGTGAAGGGTTGCAGGTTTGATTCCTGATCAGGGCACACAGCCGGGTTGCCTGCTTGATCCTAGGTGGGGGGTATTGTAGAAGGCAGCCGATCAATATTTTGCTCACATCAGTGTTTCTCTCACTCCCATCCTCTCTCTCTCTCTTTAAGAAAATCTTGTAAAAATCTTTTTTAAATGCCCGGCCGGCATGGCTCAGTGGTTGAGTATTGATCTATGAACCAGGAGGTTATGGTTCGATGCGAGGTTGTGGGCTGGATCCCCACTGTGGGGTGTGCAGGAGGCAGCCAATCAATGATTCTCTCCCATCATTGAGGTTTCTGTCTCTCTCTCCCTTCCTCCTCGAAGTCAATAAAAATATTTTTTAAAATCTTAAGAAAACACACACAAGTGTAAGCCTACAAGATATAAGTCAGGTGTGAAGCCCAGGGGTGCACCTCATCAGCAGAACAGGGAGAGGAAGGGGACTTTTACCTGAATACATGGAAGAGATGTAGAGAAGCATGTCATGGAACAAGACGAAGGAGGAAGTGACGTGCCCCACCGTGAACTACCGAGAACTACCAAGAGGTCCATTAAGATAGAGACTGAGAGAGGCTCCATGCAGGGGGATGTGAGGTCACTGGGAAGTTTGAACACACTGTTGGGAGTGGAAGCCATATGGTGGTGGTTTGAGAAGTGAGAAAAAGGTGAAATCACCCATTGCCTCATCAAAAGCCTGGGAGTTAATCTTGATTCATCTCTTTGATTGGTTTTTATTGCAACAGACTCATGGGTATTTTTTATTATTATTTATTTTCCTAGTTTGGGAGAATTTTTCTAATAATAGTAAAGGTGTCCTCCGATAGGAAAGCAGCCACGACTGCAGGTGTTCTGGGAGGGATCGGTCAGGAAAGTGGACTCTCTCAACAGTAAACATTTTTTGTTCTTCTAGAGACACCGTTGAGAGAATGAAAAGGCGGGCCTGGAAGAGGAGAAAATATCTACCAATCACAAATCCATACCACACGACTCATCAATTGCATTCCTAGAGGAATTCGTTCCAAGAAAAATGGAAACATACATTCCCACAAAAACCTGTACATGAATGTTCATAGCAGCATTATTCGTCAGAGCCAGACAGTGAAGACAACTCAAAGATCTATCAGTTGATGATGGATAAACAAAATGTGTTCTTTCCCTATCATGGCGCAGTATCCCACTATGTGAAGCACTTAGAAGAAGCCAATCCACGGGGACAGAAAGCACGTTGTGGTTGCCGGGGGCTGGGTAGATGGGAATGGAGGTCGGTTGCCTAATCTGTATGGGATGTCCTTTTGGAGTGAGAGGCATGTTGAAAGTTAGATTGTAATGATAGTTGCACTAAAACCCACAGAAGTGCACCCTGTAAAGCGGCGAGTTCTAGCGTTTGTCAATTACATCTCCATAAACGATGTTGCATTTCCATATTATAGGCGCCTGAGTCATCTTCTCCCATGGATTTCACAAAGCAGCGCCCAGGGGCCCCTCCTATGTGACCGGCGGTGGCTCCATCTCTGAGGATGGAGGGGTAAGTGGTTTCGGGTCAGTGTGCCATGGGTCTGGATGCTGAGCCGGTCGCGCACGTAGGTAGCGAGAGAGATTCACATCGGAATCCCCTGATTACAATCTTGCGATTGGCCCTGGGCTGATTTCTCCTCCCGGATCTGTCAAGTGGGATAATAACGAGCACTTGTCTCTGCTCTGGAGGAGGCACCTGGCGTGAGGGAAGCGCAGGGCCCGTGCTGGGAGCCGCTGCAGTTAGTTACCGCCCGCAGCGTTTTTCCGGGTTTACAGCCGTGAGCGCCGGCGAGGCCGGGAGGGAAAACCCAGGTCGCCCGGGCGGGAGCCGGGGTCTCCCTGGGCGAGTCGTGGGATCCCAGAGCGCCTGCGCCGCGCGGCGCCCCGTAGCCTGGAGCAGGTGCGCGTCCCGGCGGCTGCTTAGCAACCGGCAGGGCGCGGGGTCCACGCGGCTATGGAGGAGCGCGAAGGGACCGTGAGCGCTGCGGTGCGGGAGCACCTGCGGAAGCTGTGTCTGAAGGAGTTTCCGTGCGGCGCGGGCAGCTGGGTGCGGGCGCCGGCGGGGGCGGCCGGTGGGACCCGTGGGTCGGAGGAGACGGGCTGGGTGGGCAGAGGGGGCTGGGATCTGGGCCTTGAGGGAGCTGCCTGCCCCAGGGCGGGGATGGGACACTGAAGGGTGGAGGGCAGAGCCCTCAAGGCCTCTCCCCTCCTGTAGAGCCCATGCTGCCTGAGAGCAGCGCCAGCAGTCGGTTCCCGGGGGTGAGCAGAGGGGCCGCGCCGTCCACGGGTGCCCGGGCGGGAGGAGGGGCAGGAGGAGGAGCAGGACCGTGAGCCGGCGCCTCCGGTGTGCAGGAAGGCGCCGGGGTCCAGAGGGTCCCCGTGGGGTGGCCGCGGTGGGAAGTTGGGCCCCCCACACTGGTCAGCGCCAAGGGGGAGTCGGCATTTTTTTCACAAACATTGAGCACCTACCGTGTGCCTGGCCTTGTATTGAGCTTTAGGGTTTCATAGAGTGTGTGTGTGTGGGGGGGGGGGGCCGGAGAAAGCAAACTCGGGAGAATTCGTTCATCTTCTACTGACAGCACCTAAATGTCCTGCATTTCCCCTTCAGCCTTGCCACCTTTCCCTCATTGACCATTACTTCTCACAGGTGGCCTGCTGCACCTCCTGCTTCCAGGACAGACACAAATCTTTCCTTAAATGTTTAATCACTTCCACTTGCATCTTCCCGGTCCCCAGCTCAAGAGCAACTCCTAAAGGCGGGAATGGAGCTTTTTACTATTCATTTAGTTTCCCTGTCTGGCCCGTGGCTGATAATCAGTTCAAAGTATCCATGACTCATTGTCTAAACTTCTAAACTCTTTATCCCTGGTTGTCCTGTCTTACAATCTTCAATTCTGCGAGTTTTGGATCCTTGAGAGGACTGAGTCCCAACTAGAGAAATTCTCCATCCCCACCACTGCAGAATAAGTCGAGATTTCTTCCTCAAACTTGGCGGACGTGGCGGGAGCTGGTCCCCAGAGAGGACGAGGGTGGAGGCCCCTCGGAGGAGACGGTGGAGGACCTGCTGAGCCTTGTCTGCAGCCCCCAGTCGCCCTGGGCTCTGCTGGAGGGCTCCAGTGCCGAGGACCGGTTCCTGAGGCAGCTGGCTATCCGGAACCCCCAGATGCTCAAAGAGGACTTCCTGTACTCCTATTTCAGGTCCCTCCAGGTGGTGGACAAGGGGGTGAGTTCTGGCAGCTGCGTGTGGGCTACAGAGGGGACAGAGGTGACATTAGGAGACCACCATCTCCCAGCACTTAGTGACAAGACCGGGTGTGAAAGGGGAGGGGGATGGGGGTAGCTCTGCCCTCCTTCTAATTAATCTCACTGGCTGGCCCGCCCCGCAGAGCCAGCTGCTCCCCTGTTCTGTGTTATATGCCTCCTTTCTTCACCCCAGCTAAAGTCCACTGTGGGTCTTAGCTGATTTCCAGAGCGCCCTGCAGTCCACCCTTCTGGGTCCTAGCAGAAATCTTCCAAGTGTTTATATTGGTTTTACTTCATTTCATTTGTGGGGCCCAGGGTCAGGGGAGGGGCCTAGTACTACAGTAATTTCTGTCTCTAAAAAGCCTTCTTTGCTCACATCAATAACAGAGCCCAAAGCTTACATGGCTACTCAGCCCAGGACTCTCAATTTGTTCCTCCTTCCCCAGAGAAACCGAATGACACAGTGCTCAGGGGATGAGGAGCGAGAGCAACCTATTTGCCTGGGACTGGCCCAGAGTTAACACAGAAATTTTCATGTCCCTGGAACCCCTCACTCCTAGGCAAGCTGGCATGGTCAGTCACCCAGAGAAGAGGCCCAGGCAGGAAGGTCCCCTAGTGTCTGAGGCCACAGGGAGCTGAGGACTCTGGCAGACTCGGCAGCTCTGACCCTGCTGTGGGATTTCTAAAGACAAGGGTTCACCTTGGCTCCAGGGTGCACAGCAAGGATGGACTTCCTGCCCTCGGAGCTCCCCGTCCAACAGGGGACATAGGACACTGAGCTGGACACTGTAGGCACCCACAATCAGAGGAGGGGTGAGGGTGGAAGAGGTGAGAGGTCCCAGCAGCACCCAACATGCCTGTATCCTGGCAGACGAGGCCAGAGAGGCTCCCAGAAGCAGAAGGGTGGTGCTGGGAGGGGACTCTCCAGCTGGTTAAGTGATGCCATCGTCACATCCACAGGTTTCTGCTCCAGCTGAGCTCTTAGCTTCCTTCCCTTCCTTCCCAGGTGAGCCTGGTGGATAAAGACCTCCTGAAATTCCCAAAGCTTGAAGAATTGGTACTGAGTGCCAATCAAATCAAGGAGATTGATGCCTTCAACCTGCCACCAACTCTTAAGGTAAAGGAGCTTGGATTCCATTTCAAGTTTGAGGCCCAGAGCCTGCCCCAGCCCTGCCCCATACACAAAAGTCTTGGCACTGTGGCTTTTCTGAGGTGGCTCAGATTCCTCAAAAGTGTAATTTCCATAGACCCAGTAATTCCCTTCCTAGGTGTGACTCAAAGATTTGAAGGCAGGGACTCAGATTCTACCTCCTCCTCCTCTTCCTCCTCCTCCTTTTTTTTTTTTTTTTTTTTTTAATCCTCACCCCAGGATATTTTTCCATTGATTTTTAGAGAGAGTGAAAGGGAGAGGAAGAGACAGAGAGAAACATCGATTGGTTGCCTCCTGTATGTACTTAACCAGGACTTGGGAACCTGAAACCAAGGTACATGCCCTTGACTGGAATCAAACCCAGGACCCTTCAGTCTGTGGGCCAACGCTCTACCCACTGAGCCAAACCGGCTAGAGCTCAGATTCTTGTTCGCCAATGTTCTTAGCAGCAGCATTCATGAGAGTCAAAGGGTAGAGACAACCCGTGTGTCAGCAGGTGGGTGGGAAGCATGGTGTGGCCTCTCCCTCCACTGGAATATTATTCTGTCATAAAAAGGAGTGATCCAGGCCAAGGAGGAAACTTACACATTATGCTGAATGACCAAAGGCCATGTGTTACATGGCTCTGTCTCCATGATGTAGAAGAGACAAATCCATAGCTAGAAAGCACATAAGAGGTTGCCAGGGGGCAGGGGGTGGGGTGGTGGGATGAGGTCACAGTGGGGAGTTGTGGCTTAATGGGCACAGAGTTTCTGTTTGGGCTGATGAAAACATTTGGAAATATGTAGTAATGATGGTTGTACAACAATGTGAATGTACTTAATGCCATTGAATTTTATGGTTAAAATGGCAAATTAAATATATTTTACCACAATAATCGATAGTTTAAAAAGGAAGGGAGGCTGGGTTTTATCATGAGTCTTAAGCTCAGCAGCTCAGCATATCAAAATGGTCTCAATTTGATCTTATTTTAATATAAATTTTACTTTTCAATTACAGTTTACCTTCAATATTTTGTATTAGTTTCAGGTGTACAACATAGTGGTCAGTCAGTCATATACTTTACAAAGTGGTCCCCCTGATATTTCCAGTACCCACTAGGCAGCATACTTAGTTATTACAATATTATTAACTATATTCCTTATGCAATGACTATTTTGTTACTACCAATTTGTATTTCTTAATTCCTTCAAAAACGGTCTCATTTTTTAAAAAAATTATTATTATTTTAAATATGTTTTCAATGATTTCAGAGAAAGGAAGGGAGAGAGAGGTAGAAACATCAATGATGAGATAGAATCATTGATCAGCTGCCTCCTGCATGGCCCCTACTGGGGATCAAACCTACACCCACGCATGTGCCCTAACTGGGAATCGAACCTGTAGCCTCTTGGTACATGGCATGACAACCAACTGAGCCACACTGGCTGGGCAAAAAGGGTCTCAATTTTAAATCAAATGGGACTGAAAACTATAGCTCGGGGCCATACTCAAGAAAACACCAGGGGAGACCTTGGAGGCAAAATACAAGAACTCACTGTTTTCCACCCAGGGCCCCTCTGTCTTTCCCAGATGGTACTGAACCAGTTGGCTGTCTGCTGCTCAAACTCCAATAATTAAAAGGCAGGGATCCTGGCCGGGTAGCTTAGCTGGTTAGAGTGTCATCCTGATACACCAAGGTTGCAGGCTTGATCCCCGGTCAGGGCACATACAAGAAGCAACCAATGAATGCATCAATAGGTGGAACAATAAATTGATGCTTCTCTCTCCCCCTTCCTTTCTCTCTCTAAAATCAATAATTTCTTTTTTTATCCTCACCTGAGGATATTTTTCCATTGCCTTTTTAGAGAGAGGGAAAGACAGAGAGAAACATCGATGTGGGAGAGACACATCGATTGGTTGCCTCCTGCACAATCCCTGACCAGGGCTTGGGTTGGGAAGGAGCCTGCAACCAAGGTACATGCCCTAAACTGGACTCAAACTTGGGACCCTTTGGTCCAAAGGCTGACGCTCTATCCACTGAGCCAAACTGGCTAGGGTCAATAATTTTTAAAAAATAAAAAAAGAGACAGAGGCTGGTGGAAGGAAAGTAGGTTTATTCAAGAACCAGCAGCCTGAGGAGATGGGGGACTCTCGTCACAAACCCATTTCAACATCTCGGTGCAGGCAGGGGTTTTTATAGGGAGGAGAGAGGGAAGGCAGAACAGAGAGATCAGGGGTGGGGGTAATACATGAAAAGTTCTCTACATGCAGACCCACAGGTCCATTCTGATAGGATGTCCACACTGGTCAAGGGGTGGCCTGATGTGCGTCACCCTGGCTCTAAGGTGGAAGATGAGCAAATCTCCCCAAGCTGGAATGCCTGAAGGTCAGAGCCGGCTTCTTTTGAAGTCAGTTCCTAGAATCCTTATACAAACATGCTGTTTATCTATAAGATCCGATTAGTCAGAGTCAGCACTTTCGAAACAATGTCAAAAGAATGGGTGGGTGGGTTACACAGAGACACGTGGCCAAGTGCTGTGCATGTCCCCTCCCACGCTCTCCAATATCACCTCCTGTTCCACATTGTGAAGTGTCCTTCCCCACCTGTGCAGGGATATTTCTTCCCGGGCTTTCATAGGCGGGTCAGGCGGCCCGGGAGACGTGGCGTGACAGGTAGGTGCTTCCTCTGCGGAGTGTCCAGGACTGGAAGGACGGGGTGCACGGGTGGTGCTGGGCTCACAGGCGCCTTTCCGCCCCTGCAGGTGCTGGAGCTGTACGGCAACAACATCACCAGCATGAAGTGTCTGTGCGATCACCCTCCACCAGGCCTCCAGCACTTGGGGTTGGGCCACAACAAGCTTCTGGGCTCCCTGCAGAGCACGCACATCACCTCCCAGTACTGGTAACTCCAAGCCCCGGATGGGAGCGGAAGAGGGAAAGAGCATTGGATGTGGGCGTTGACAGGGACCCAGTTTCCCTCTTTTCTGTAATAACTCCTGGTTGGCTGCTGGCTGCAGACATAGAACTTCTTTCTCTGACTCAATTTAAAAAACAAAACAAACAAACAAACAAAAACAACCACCCACAGAGGCCAGGAAAGGACACTGAGAGGTGGGCAGGGGGAGGTCAGGCCTTTGCTTGGGTGCCATGCTTTAGAGCCGGCTCCCGAAACCTGGGCACTGTGGACATTTGGGCTGGAAAATACTTTGGGTGGGGCTGTCCTGGGCTCTGCAGGAAGCGGAGCAGCACCCCTGGCCTCCACCCAGTGGATGCCAGTAGCACCCGCCCCACACCAGTGACAACCCACATGTCCAGATAGGACCAAAGGTTAGCGGGGACAGCATCGTCCTGAGCTGAGAACTCTGGGTTTGACTTTGTGTCCTTGGTGGGTGAAGAGTGGGACACCGAAAACCCTGCACCCACGAACGATGAAGTCAGAGGCCACGATTCTGATCGTTCCTTCCACTGCCCGAGGCCGTCACGTCAGGACGTGCCCCAGGAAAGAGACGTGCACTTGGGCTTTTGACTTGTACCACAGAGTACCAGGTGTTCCCACCTTTTATGTGGAAAATAAGACTTATAACCTGGGTAAGCTGTTTAATGCTGAGTGTAGATTTGAGAAAAACCTATAAACCTCCCTTTCGCTGTTTTGAAATGAAAGGGAAGGTGCGACTCCCTTGCTGACGCTCCCCTGGTTCTGTTGAAAAGGCTGCTGGGGGGTGAAGTCAGCGTGTTTCCCACTGACTGGCTGGCAGCATCATGGGCAGGACGGGCCATAAAAGGAGGGAGGCGGCAGGTGATCGTGAGAGATGGGGCTGAGGAGGTGACTCCTCGTGTTTATCTCGCCTCTGTTCTCAGAGCTGAAATCAGTTTGCTTTCTAATCTGCCTGGTGGTGAGGAAACCACCGTGCCCCTGGCCTGGCCTCCTCTCAGCCTCCGCCCTTACTGGCGGGTTCTTCTGCACCCACGGCCCCAGGAGACGAGCCACAGGGCTTCCTGTGATTAGTTGCCCGTCTGGCTTTGGAAAGTCTCCTCCAGCTTCCAGGCCCCGAGCTTGTGTCCTCCCCAGACCCCCATGTGACCTGACACTCTCCCCCTCTATGGCTCCCCGCACAGGGGCTTCCCTCCGACTTCCCTGACAGCCAGTCAGTCTTTTCAAGAACCTTCTAGATGCCCTGGCTGGTCTGGCTCAGTGGACAGAGTGTTAGGCCTCGGGTTCAATTCTGGTCAAGGGCACGTACCTCAGTTGCAGGCTCGATCCCCAACCCTGGTTGGGTCACATGCAGGAGGCCACCCATCGATGTGTCTCTCTCACATTGATATTTCTCTGTCTCTCCCCCTTCCTTCCATTCTCTCTAAAAATCAATGGAAAAATACACTTGAGTGAGGATTAACAGAGAGAGAACCTTCTAGATGCACAACACCATGTAGTTCCATGGGAGATACCGAGATGATTAACCTAGAGGAGAGGGTATGTGTCCATAGGAGTCAGGCAGAGGCGGGGTGGAACAAGGCCGTCTCTGACTTCTGAGGATGGCAGGACTACAGAGAGGGGCTGCAGAACCAGGAGGGCTTCCCTATTTGTGTGTGAAGGGGGTGGGGCGGGGTGGGCTAACTTGGGTCCAGGGCTGCCCAAGGCATGCGGGTCTTGACGGGCAGGTTCAGGCTTCCTAACTGTCCTGGGTGTGGGGTGCTGGGGGAGGCTGGACAGGCAGGCCTGTCCCCACCCCTCTGCTCACCTTCTAGGCCCAACCTGGTGTCTCTGGACCTGGGCTTCAACGACCTGACAGACCTGCAGGGCATGGTGGCCAGCCTCAGCACCCTGCAGTGCCTGCGGCTGCTGATCCTGCAAGGCAACCCACTGGCCCTGGTGCCCTACTACCGCGGCTTCACCATCGACAGCCTGGCCCGCCTCTGCGTGCTGGACGACATCACAGTGTCCTCCAGCGAGAAGCACCAGTTCCAGGGGCTCCGCTACAAAGCGGGTGAGGGAGCCGCCCACAGGGCCTGCTGGGTGTCCGTTCACCTTTGTCAGTCTCTCCCAGGTTCCACGCGGTGACTGGGGTTTGGGGACCGGTCCCCCCACCCTCCCTTCCTAGGAAAATCTTTGATCAGCATCTTCCCTTCCGTGGTGGCTTGAGATCGCCCCCTGGTGGCCCTGACACAAGCTGCACCGAGGCCTCTCAAGGTCAAGGTGACAAACACTGACGGCAGGAGGGCACCTCGTGGCACAGGCCCTGCCCAGGTGGCGCCTTCTTACCTGGGAGCGACCTGCGGCCGAGCAGCTGTTGTGGTTCCCGTCGCCCAGGCCTGAGGGCGCCTCACCAGGAGGAGACCTGCCATCACCGCGTTTGAACTTGGCCGCCTGGGTCAGCCCGTCCGTCTTCCCGCTTCTCCCCGCGCCCTCACTCCTGCCCCTGCCCCTTGCAGACTTCCTGGCGCGCGAGGCACAGTTCCTGGTGACGATTGGAAACATCCGAGGGGTTCTGGACTCCTCGGTCTTGGACCCGGAACCGGGGCCACAAGGACCCTTCATCAGCTACAGCTACTACGTGACCTACGACTTCGTGGAGGACGAGGAAGGCGAAGGGAGCGAGTACGGAGGGGTGCTGGCCGAGGTGCGCCCGCTGGTCCCGGGACGGGGGTGCTGCTCGGGGCCCACGGGGTTCCCCGCAGCCGCTGTCCTCCTGTTGGAATAACTCCCGGCAGCTCGCCCTTCTGCCCCTTAACCGGGGGCGCCCCACTTTCTCCGCAAGGTGCCCTGGCCCTGGCAGCGTCCCCGGGGGAGGCGGCGGGGCGTGGTTCACCCGCGTCTCCCCGCAGATCGTCAAGCCCTCTCCCAGCGAGGAGGAGGTCCCCGAAGAAACCTCCGCTGCCCCCTCCGCCGCCCCCGACACCGCCGAGGAGGCGGAAGAGTCCGCCGAGGCCGAGTCCGTGCCCTCGTCACTGTCCGCGTCGCAGTCGGGGGAGCTGGCGGAGTCGGGCGGGTCGCTGTCTCTGTCGCGGTCCTTGGCCTCCGCCGCCGCCGAGGAGTTGGCGCAGCTGCGGCCGAGGATGGACCTGCGGCTCTGCCCGTCCCCGGGGTAAGGGGGCCCGGGCGCCAGCGGAACCCCCAGTGGGGCCCCCAAGGTGCAAGGTGTGCGGTCCCGGGTTCGGAGCCGCCCCGCAGAGCAGAGCCTGGATGTGCTGCCCCGGGAAGGGAACGTGCGCGGCCGTGTCGGGGGCTGGAGGACCTTGTGAGGACCGAGTGGTTCTCGCTCAGGGCTGCGGCTTCACCCGCGTGTGAGGGAGGACGCAGCTGGGGGGTGTGGGGGGGTCACCCTCCGGGTCCGAGTCCCCGCTGGCGGCGGACACAGGGATGGGCCAGGCCAGGGGCCGCCTAGGTCCCAGCCGACTCCACGGTCCTCGTGCTTTTTGGGAAGATTCGTAAAAACAAGAGCCACAAATATTCCACCACCTGAGGCATCACCTGCGCCGCACAGCGCCCTGAACAGGCGCGACTGTGGGTGACCTTGGGCGCTGGCCCTCCTGGGGGGCGATGATGGAGTCTCACCCACACGCGGGGGGTGGGCGGCTCCCGGGAAGTAGGGGGAGGGGATCCCTGCCCCAGGACTGCTGAGGAGCAAGGATGAAAGTGGGACTGGAAAGGCAGATGGAGAGGACGCTGCCCTGAGAAGGGGCCTGTGACAAGTTTCAGCGAGGGGTGCCCCTCAGACTGGCGTTGAGGGAGGTGGCTGCTGCTTCTAATGGTTCTTAGTGTTGTCCCTGCCGCCTTCGCACACAGGGTTTTAGCAGGAGGAGCTGGGGGCATGCAGTCAGGCTCCAGCGCTGATGAAATCTGTTCCACCTGGGAGTATGGTTGACGTTCTTTGTCAGAGTCCGTCTGTCAGTAGCACTAATTTCTAAGATCAATTATTGCCACGTTTCCTCCATTTCTACATTTCCCTTTTGACATTTGTCTTTGCACAGTTACCTCACAGGGTTTGCAAGCTCTGGGCTGAATTGCTTCATTGGACTTATTTCAGTCTATATATATATATATATATATATATATATATATATATATATATATTTCAGAGAGAGGAAGGGAGAGAGAAACATCAGTGGTGAGAGAGAACCATCCATCGGCTGCCTCCTGCAGGTCCCACACTGAGGATCAAGCCTGCAGCCCAGGCATGTGCCCTGACTGGGAACCAAACTGTGACCTCCTGGTTCATAGGTCAGTGCTCAACCACTGAACCACACCGGCTGGGGCTTTGCTGAAGTTTTTAAAAGTTCTATTCATTCCTGGTTGCCTTCCATCCACTGTTGAGTGCACAGTCACCCCTGAAGGGAAGCCCCACGCAGAGTGTGGCCCCACTTCCTCACTGTGCCGGTCCCTTCCTGCCTCTTGGCCCCCTGCCTGCCTGGTGGGGGTTGGCCCCTGCCCCCCTCAACCCTGCTGTCTCCTTGGGATGCCCCACAGCCTTGTCCCTGGCCTGCGATGACACCTGGGCACCCCCTCCCCCCAGGACAGTCCTCTTCAGCACAGTCCGCAAGCCCTGGGCTGACGTCATCCCCTGCAACTATGAGATGCAGCACACGCTCAAGGACCTGGTGCCGCTCAAGGCCTTCTTGCTGGCGGGGACGACTGTGACCATCGTGGAGGAGAAGGTGGGGTCCCCCAGGAGGACAGTGCCCCTCCCTGTGCATTTTCTGTCTGGGTGTCTGCCGCCCAGCTCCCCTGCTTGCGTGGTCTCAGCCCCTTTCCAGAAAGACCCCAGCCGGCCCCCGCGTGGCCTGTGTTCACGCAACTGCCTTGCTGTCCCCTAGATTCTCTCCTGGCCCGTGTTGCCACCTCCCGTCGACATTCTCTCACCTGCCAAGGGAAAGGGGGAGAAAGAGAAAGAGAAGAAGAAGAAAGAGAAAGGGGAAAAAGACAAGAAAGAGAAAGAGGAGAAGGACAAGAAGGAGAAAGATGGGAAAGACAAGGCCGCCAAAGGGGAGAAAGAGAAGAAGGTAACACTGGCCCTGGGCCATGGCCATGGATACTAGACACATCCCTGCTGGGTCCTGTCACCCAGCCTCTCCCCCCAGGAACAGAAGGGGCCCAAGAAGAAGAGAGGGCTTTCTAAGGAGCTTCGCCAGGACCCACCCATCCTGCGGGTGCTGGGCAGCGGCTTGGTGGTCCTGGAGCCCCTGCTGGCGGGGGAGCCCCTTGTGTCCACCCTGTGCAACTTTGGGGTGATCCGTACCTTGGAATCTGACAGGCTGACATTTCTCAGGGTACCGTAGGCCCCTGCCACACCCTCCCCACAGGAATGGTGGTGGTCCAGGGCGTGGGAGGGTTGGGGTGGCAGGCTGCGGGAGGTGGTCCCAACCCCCCTCAAGAAGCCCCAGCATTGGCAAGGCACCTCAGGCGGTGGGGCACTGGCATCCTTCTCAGTTGCAAGGAGCGAGGCAAGGGGGTAGGTGGCCCTCTCCTCCCTAGGGAACCCTGCCCTGCCTCTGGACCAGGAGAGGCCTGGCAGGGGGGATCCGCCCACAAGAAGCACTGGAATCTGCATCCACCCTTTTCCCAGCAACTCCCACTCTGTGCGTGTCTTATTTGGTGGTTCTTTTCTCAGGATTCTAAGAATAAGAAAGCTAAAAAAGGTAAGAGCCAATGACCATGGCGAAGGGCAGGGAGTGTTTACTGGGGACCTGTATTCACCCATCGGGGCTGGGATAACAGGGCACCACAGCCTGGCAGCTCATAAATAGCAGACGTTTCTTTCTCGCACCTTCAGAGCCAGGAAAGTCCAAGAACAAGATGCCAGCCTTGTTAGGTAAGGGCCTCTTCCTGGATAACAGCCAGAGCCTTCTCCTGTGTCCTCACCTGGTGCATGAATTTTCTCAAGGGAAAAAGTCACCTGAAAAAAGTATAAGGAAAGTGCACTTGCCTATGGATTAGGAGGTTGACTATTATTAAGATGTTGGATTTTCTCAAATTGACCTGTAGAGTCAATGCCTTTTCAGTCATAATCCTAGAGGGATTAAAAAAAATAGAAATCAGCAATCTGATTCGAAAATGCATATGAAAATGCAAAGGACGTAGGCTCGCCCAAAGGATTTTAATGCAGTTTGCACGGCTCTTACCCATGCGCAGTTCCCAACACTAGACACTGGGTTTTTGTAAAAACTGGTTCACTGAGTTATGCTGATCTTCCACGTGTGAACACATCTCACATACTTTCCAAAACATCACGCTCTTCCCTGTCACCACCCGTATCGGGAGCGCAGTCTTGAGTGGGAAAACTAAGTGCATGGTGGCAGATACAATGTTCCACAGTTCCGGTTTCTATTTGAAAGCGCAAGTGTTACCACTTTATTTACCAAAATGCTTTCCGTTGTCCCTGAAGCGCCAGGTTGACTCAATTCACTTGTTAAAGGAAAATATCTACTAGATACTCGCGCCTGAGTAAGCACAGTCCCTAGTGAAGCGTGACTTTTAGACGGAGTCCGAGGCGGGCTCCCTCGGGACGCGGAGGACGGGACTGCGTTGGGGGCCGCCGGGAGCCTGCGGACTCCGGGCCTGCGGACCCCGCGCTGGTCTCTTTCTCAGGGTACGAGGGCGACTACCACCCCGAGCCCCTGACGGTGGAGGTGCAGATCCAGGTGAACCAGTGCCGCTCGGCCGAGGAGGCGCTGCGGACCATCGTCGTGTAGCCGCATTAAAGGTGGTTCTGACGCCCGCAGCCCCGCGTTTGTCTGGCCGCGCGTCGGGGAGCCGGGCGCTGCGGGAGCGGGGCGCAGCGGCGCCTGGGCACGGGAGACCCAGGTGGGAGGGGACCCGCCCAGAAGCCCCCCCACTGGTGGGCGTGGTCAGCACAAAGGAGGCCGCGGCCCGGCCCGCCCACCGTCCGAGCGGAGCGAGGTGCGGGCAGCTGGTGCTCCGCGTCCGGCGCCAGTGCGCGAGCTGCTCCCTTCACTCCTCGCCTGCGCCTGACCGGCCACGCGGCTCAGGTAGGTCCGCGAGGGGCGGGTCGTGCCCGCCCGGGGCGCCTGGAGCCCCGCTGCGGGAAAGGGTGCCTCGTGCGCAGAGGGGCGCCGCTGCTCGTCCGCTCAGCCCCGGAGGGGTGTCCACCGCGGGCTCCTGGTCCGTGCTTTGCGGCCCCACAACAGCCCTGTAGACTCGCGTGGAAGGCATGAACCAGCTGTGGCTGTCTCGTCCCGGCAGGTCGGGTTAGCTGTCATCCCAGAAACACTTAAAACCCTTGGACTCGGCACCCACTTAGCGGGGGTCGCGCACTCGCTGAGCGGGTGCGGGTAGGAAGCAGGCGTGGAGTTCACGGTGGGTGGGGAGGGAAGCCTCAGCCCGCAGCACTGGCGTGGGGTTCCCAGGTGTGTGTGTGGGGAGGGGGATGAGCAGAAGCTGCGGGTCACTGCTTGCGGGCTTGTTGCTCGGGCAGTGGAGGCCGCCGAGGGTGTGGGCACAGTGGAGAGGGGTGGGCAGAGGGTCACAGATTCCTGGCGCAGTCCAGCCCCGGCTGAGACTCGCACGACAGAGCCAAGCCGCTTGCTTTGCAGCCTGCTCCGTAATTGGCACACGACCCAGCCAGGGCTGGTCACTCACAGCCTGCCCGCCGCACCTGAACCCATTCCCCACCTGAAGCCCATCCAGTGCTCCTTTCCGTAGCCACACCCTCCCCTAGCGGCGTCCTGGGTCCCCACTCAGGAGTTTTCATCTGGTCTCCTGTTTCCACTCTTGCTCTCCCGGGATCCATTATCTAGGCGGCAGCGGCAGTGAACTTTCACACCATGTAAATCCTTTTACTGCCTCTGCTGAACCCTCCAGTGGAGCCCTCACCACAGCCTTTACACTACACTCCTCAGCCCGCTCCCTCACCTCTGCCCCCACCTCTCTGCTCCATATCCAGCCACTGCTCTCCTGCTCCAGGGGCTCCTCTGCCTGGTGCACTCTCTCCAGATCTGTGCTTTGGTCCCTTACTCCATCCAGTTCTTGCGCGTGTCTTTATCAAGGTGGGTTTTCTAAACTGTGGTATTCAACAGCCTTCCCAGCCCGGCTTCCATGGCACTATCCGAAGTTCATGCTGGTTTTCAGGGTCTTTGTGAGGGCTCGGACCCTACCTATCCTGCCTGCCACCGCATCCCTAGCAGCTGGAAGAGATGATTTTGTGGGGGTGGCAGCAGCAGGGACAATAGGCTGAGGCTAACATGGATGGACAGGGAGGCCTGTCAGACCAGGACAACGTGGCTACAATGGCGAAGAGGAGGGCTTTGAGGCCTGGTTTGCTACTCTGGATCTTGGGCACATGCCTGGTTGTGTTTCTTGGCCTCCTTTTTGCATTGCTGGGAACCTGAGACAACCAGATCTGTGCCACGAGCCATCCCTGGCACCCATCTCCAGCTTCCTACTTGTGTCCATGTTCTTCCTGTGCGTGGGTTTTGTCCCTAAAACCCCGTTTGACTAACCCAAGAACCCAGGCCACCTCAGTAGATTGAAGGGGGTGCTCAGTGGTGGCTCCATCTGCTGCTCTGCTGGGGCTGACACCCAACACAGGGCCTGCCACCTACAGAGCAACTCCAGACTCTTGGAAATGGTTTGACTTAGACGTAAGAGCCCAGATTGTCATGTTCGATCCTTAGAACGTATTTAACCCGAAGCTAAAGTAGCTCTGTGCCAGTTCTACTAAAGCATGCAAGGTACTTGAGTTTCCTGGGAAATGCTGAAATGCTCCTGGTGCCTGTTCTAAAGTGGCTGCAAGTCCTTTGGGGGAAAGTTGGCCTAAGAGCTCTCTGCTGACAGAAGGCAGGCAAGGGCTGGCACAGCAGGTGAGCTCAGACTGTCCTCTGGGAGAGGGACTCTGGAAAGAGCTGGAAGACACACCTAGAATAGAAGTCCCAGAGGCCAGCAGGGTGTGGGTAACTTGTTCTTGGGGCCAGGGAGACAGAGGAGGAGGCTGAGGCTGAGGCTGGTCCCAGGACAGGCTGGGCCAGCTCACAAGGCTCTTTCCTTGCAGGCTCTGCCATGTTCCGCAGGCTGGGCTGGCTGGTCCTGTACAGCCTCGCTGTGCTGCTGCTCAGCTGCCTGCTCTTCCTGAAGAAGGAGGCCAAGCCGGCAGGGGTCCCCATGGCCCGCCAGCCCTTCTGGGCTCCCCCAGGGCCCCGCCGCAGCCACTGTCCACCCAACCACACTGTGGCTAATGCCTCCCTGTCCCTGCCTAGCCGCCACCGTCTCTTCTTGACTTATCGCCACTGTCGCAATTTCTCCATTTTGCTGGAACCTTCGGGCTGTGCCGAGGACGTCTTTCTGCTCCTGGCCATCAAGTCGCAGCCTGGCCATGTGGAGCGTCGTGCAGCCATCCGCAGCACGTGGGGCCGGGTGGGAGGCTGGGCTCGGGGCCGGCAGCTGAAGCTGGTGTTCCTCCTAGGGGTGGCAGGGCCTGCACCCCCTGCCCAGCTGCTGGCCTATGAGAGTCGGGAGTTTGACGATATCCTCCAGTGGGACTTCACTGAGGACTTCTTCAACCTGACACTCAAGGAGCTGCACCTGCAGCGCTGGGTGGCGGCTGCCTGTCCCCAGGCCCACTTCATGCTAAAGGGAGATGATGATGTCTTTGTCCATGTGCCCAACGTCCTGGAGTTCCTGGACGGCTGGGACCCAGCCCAGGACCTCCTGGTGGGAGATGTCATCCGCCAGGCGCTGCCTAACAGGAACACCAAGGTCAAGTACTTCATTCCCCCCTCCATGTACAGGGCCCGCCATTACCCACCCTATGCTGGGGGTGGAGGGTATGTCATGTCCAGAGCCACTGTGCAGCACCTCCGAGCAGCCGTGGAAGAGGCCGAACTCTTCCCCATCGATGACGTCTTTGTGGGTATGTGCCTGAGGAAGCTGGGGGTGAGCCCCATGCACCATGCTGGCTTCAAGACATTTGGAATACGGCAGCCCCTGGACCCTTTGGACCCCTGCTTGTTCAGAGGGCTCCTCCTGGTGCACCGGCTCAGCCCCATGGAGATGTGGACCATGTGGGCACTGGTGACAGATGAGGGGCTCAAGTGCACTGCTGGCCCCTTGTCCCAGGTCTGAGGGGTGGGCTGAGTGGGTTCAGTGTACATTTTCCTATCATAGAAATTGAGAAACTTGAAACTTGACCCACGATGGTCTACAGCAGCGGTTCTCAACCTGTGGGTCGAGACCTCTTTGGCAGTCGAACGACGCTTTCACAGGGGTCGCCTAAGACCATCCTGCATATCAGGTATTTACATTACGAATCATAACAATAGCAGAATTACAGTTACGAAATAGCAACGAAAATAATTTTATGGTTGGGTCACAACATGAGGAACTGTATTCAAAGGACCAGAAGGTTGAGAACCACTGGTCTACAGGAAATGCTTAGTTTTTGTAACCCCCTCCCAAACTTTGCTAACTTTGATTAAAAACACTGAAACCTGGCTAACTTGGATTGACATGTGTTGAATGGTTCCCAAAGCACAGCAAATGGGGAGGGTGGAGAAGGGGGGGGGGGGCTCCTGGAGCCCTTTGGCATTCTGCTAGTCAGGGGGAGGAGGGTGAAAGTGGGAGGCTGCAGAGGATCCCAGAAGGCACACACATTTTCATTTTTTAAATGCAAAAACAGTTATTCTCCTTCAGATACAATAGAGAAACTTGAAGGAAAGGAGGACACGGGAAGCAGGTGTTGGAGTAAGTCCTGTTGAAATTACTAGGTAAACACTCTGCATTCAGTCCCTTAAGAATAATGAATGGACTTTTGGCTGCTTGGCCTGGGCTGTCCTTACAGGGCCAGGGGGTCAAGTCAGAGAAGGTGTTAGAAACACTTAAAAAGGAATCTTACAAAGAGGACAGGCTCCCCTCGCCCCCAAAACTCATGTCCCTATGGAGGGAGTAAGTACTAACTCCTATTTGAATACGTCTGGAAATGAGGTTAAAACAGCTACTGAACTTGTGGGCATGACAGAAAAGGACTCTCTGGCCAGGCTGGTGAGATGCTCTGAGCAGGAAGTAAAACAATCAGGTGGGTGAGAGGGCAGCTGTGCTGAGTGGGGTGCAATGGTGAACAGGTTGCAGTGTCCCCAACCAAGAACCAGGTCCAGTAGGAGCCTGAGACCAGGGGTCAGGGGTCAGGCATTCACAGCTCACAAATGCCTCTGACCTGATGGGCCAGGGCAGGACCTGCACCTCCTCTCTGTGCAGAGAAAGCCATGCCAACCCCAGACTGAGTGGGCAGACGTGGACAGTGGCTCAGGCCCTCAATCCTCACGCAGGTAGGCCTCCTGCTCCGGCTCAACTCTGTCATCCCCCTCCTGTGTTTTCTGACGAAGTTCTTCTGTCTGTGCTTCTGCCAACTTGGTTTCTGCTTTCTGGGAGAGCTGGCGCACTTCCTGCACCTGCGACTTCACCAGCTGAATGTGATTCCTGGCAGTTATAGAGGCCTGATCTGCTCCTGCCAAGAGATGAGACAATTAAGCTGAGCAGGCCAGGAGGGCAGGTGCAAGTGGACGCAGGAAAGCTGGGGCTCCGTGTCTGTCACCTGAGCCCCTGTCCTCTCTGCCAGCCTTCTGTCTGCAGAGCAGAGAACTCTAATTCCACATTCAGGTGTGCATTTTACTTTTTATTGTCAAAGTCCTAGCATATTTCTCCAGCTATGAGCATATAGCACTATAATTAATACATGCAATTCCCACAATCTTTATAGCTACATAGCTCTTAAAATAGATGCTTTATTAATTTGAACACACAAATACTAATTTTTGATAAACTAAGAGACCGCTAATAAAATTAGCCATATACATATGGAATGCTTAGAGAAATCTAATCTAATAAAAGAGTAATATGCAAATTGACCTTCACTGTTATACCTAAGCCATGCCCACCAGCCAATCAGAGAGGCTGTATGCAAATTAACCCAGCCAAGATGGTGGCCAGCAGCCACAGAGCTAGAGCAAACAGAAGGCTTCCGTTGCACCAGCGATGGAGTTGAAACTGCCTGCCTAGGCCGCTCAAGGCAACAAAGTTTCAATTATAGAAGATAAACCCCAGAAACCTGATTCCAGCCAGCCTCGCTGGGACGTTGAGTCAATGGGAGCTGTGGCCAGCCTGCAAACAGCCCTCAGCCCCTCACTCAGGCTGCCCCAGCACCCCACTAGGAACCCGAACCCTGAAGGGACTGTGGGCAGCCTGAAAATGGCCCTCAACCCTTCACCCAGGCTGACCACACCCCCATGGGGTGAGGGTCCCTACTGCAAACAGCCAGCCTGCAAACAGCCATCAGCCCCTCACCCAGGTTGGCCAGGCACGCCAGCAGGTGGACATCCCCTGAGGGGTCCTAGACTGAGAGGGCACAGGCCCTGCTGAGGGATACACCCCCCCCGCCCCGAGTGCACATAATTTTGTGCACCGGGCCCCTAGTATTACTATAAGTTTACCTAATAGCACAAAAGGTATTTATTAAATGTCTTTTGCAATTTTGTTTAGAAACATTTTGAGTGCTATCTTTTCTTTTACCTGTTGCTAGTGTAGTTCATCACAAGATCAGCATATTTACCCATTATCTATTGATCTATTGGTTCTCTATCTTACTGCATTAAACCTTCAGTACAATGCTGAAAGGTAGTGGTTAATAGCAGGCGTCCACCTCTCATTTCTGACCTTGATGGAAATGCTTTTTATACTTCACTGTTAAGTAGGATCAACCTTTATCATTTAAGGAAATTCTATTCATAATTGTACTTAGATATGCATCATAAAGGGGCACATTTTACTGAAGGCTTTTGGGGCATACATTGATAGGATTACATGGGTGGCTTTTTAAAAACCTTTACTGTACATGACCACAAGTAGTGAATTATGTTAGCAGTTTTTTCTAATGCTGGATTATCACTGTATTGTAAGGGTGAATGGCTATGCTTGATTTACATCTGTATTTGTGACACAACTGACACAATTATATTTTTGTTTTGGTGCTGGTCTAGTCGTCTTAGATCAGGCCTGGGCTGGCTTTATACATTATAACAGGTTTTTCACCATCTTCTATGACTGGTATGCTTTGTGTAAACAGGAATTATGTTTCTAGAAGAGTAGATATAACTCCCACAAAACAGCCTGGGCTTAGTATCTACTTTTGGGGCACAGCATCTTTGAATACTACTTCAACTTTTATGGTGGTCTTTTTTTGGATTCTTTACTTCTTGGGCCAATTTGGGATTCTTATACAATGTAAAAAAACTTCAAAACAATTAATAGCTCTTTCTGATGTCGCTTTTGCTCTCTAAAAAGCCACACGTGCCAAATCTTATTTTTAAATTCTTTTCAAGTAACCAAATTTTACCTTTTTGACTATTTCTTTTTAGGTTTCTAATATGTTTTCCTTTATTCTTACACTATGGATTTATTTTGCTTTTTTTCTAAGTTCTAAGTTAAAAGTGACTTAGTACTTCTCATACAGTGAGTGAACTGTCATTCATGCTGCTGTTCTTTGTATTTGACACACGCATGTCAATTTCTCTTTAAAGCCAATTAGTTTGCAACTCTTTGGGTCTGCTATATACTGCCATTTATCATCACAGTTCTAAATATTTTTCATTTTCCATTTTGAGTTTTGGTGGGGAAGGAGAGTGAAGGAATTTGCTGAGTCTTTGTCACAAAATCAGTTTTTGTACACATTCTACTTGTTTAAAAAGAATGTGTGTGGAAAGTAAACAAAATGTTCTTTTCAGTATATATATTTGGTTAAGCTTTGAAAAATCATTGTTTCATGCCTTTTAGCTTTAACTGTTTTGGTCTTGACCAGTTAGTCGGAGATGTGTGTAAAGCTCAATACCAGGTACCTCATGATTGGTATCTTCTCCATGAATTGTTCTGTCCCTTTTAATGCTTTGTCTTGAATCCTTTTTCTGATTCTGACGTTGCTCTGCCAGCATTTTTGGGTAACACTTTTTTTGTTTATGGTTCACTTTTTATAACTTTCAGCTTTCCTATGCTATTTTGTTTTAGGTGCCTATGTATACAGCTGTAGCTGAAATTATTTCTAACATAATCTAAAAGTATTTAATAACAGTAAATTTACTGTTCTTATTGTGATTTACTTATGTTTGATGTTGTTCCTGTTTTGCTTTGCCTTTTCTAATAGGTTTCATTTCTCAACTGCCCTGCTTTTGCGTCCCTTCCCCCATGCTCTTTGCAGTGTTTAGCAGTGTCTAATGATAAGCCAATGTCCCTCTTCTTCCCAAAAAAGGTAAGAAGGCTTAGCATGCTTTCACTTCCCCAAATTTATTTATTTTTTAAAAATTTGTTTAATACTCAGAACTTCTGCTAAGTTTTACTACATTTAATCATTATTCTTAGATTTCAGTTACTTTCTTCATAGAGTAGTTTTTTCAGAAAATATGTGTTTGGTAAACTCTGAGTATATGCCTGAAAATATCTTTCATGCTCACATTTTAATGATATTTGACTGGATATAAAATTCCAGGTTATTTGGTTTGTCACTTAGCTTTGCTAATAAGAAAACTGATGTCTGATTAGATGTACTTACAAAGGAAGTATACTTTTTCTTATACTTTTTAGGATTTTTACATTCTGAATCTGTTTAGAGTCTTTGTGAGCCCTTTCAATCAGTTCTGAGCAATGCCTATTTTTTTTCAGATAATGCTTACTTCCTTTCCTGTTTCCTCTGCTAGATTTAAGCCTGCCTGGGTGAGTGGCCTGGGAGTCTGCGGCAGTGCCTCAGCCAGTCTTCACCTCTGCTGCCACTACCATGCCAGACCTGTCTTCAGAATCTGATTCCTCAGGTTTTAGTTAACTAAGAAGTCTTTTTTGTTCCCTTTTTAAAATTTGGCACTAGAGACCCAAGTCTGATACTGTAAAATAGAAAAAGAAGTGTTTTAACGTACAGTTTCTTAGTAAGAGTTGGTCCTGGGCTATAAGTTATGAGCTACCTTTTTGGGACCATGAACCAGTCAGGTTTTCCTCAAAATACTTAAAAAAAAAAAAAAAAAAAAAAAATATATATATATATATATATATATATATGCTTTTATTGATTTCAGAGAGGGAAAAAGAGAATGGGAATCCAACTGACCTTCTGGTTCATAGGCTGACGCTCAACCATTGAGCCACACCATTTGAGCCTAAACCCCAGTGTGGCTGTTTGTGTCACAGCATCCTGGGTGAGTTACTAACCCCTCTGCCGCCCCCACCCCCCGGTTTCTTCACCTGTGAGGTGGGAATGATAACAATAGTCCTACTTTAAGGAACTGTGAATGTTTAAATTAAAAGTATCTATAAAATGCTTACCTCAAAGCCTGAAATAGACAATTATTCATAAATTATCTAGGTTATAAAATAAAATGTTTAAAAACTATTTGAAGGCAGTCAAATTTTCTAGTTGGCAATAGTTTTACCATTTTATTTTCTAGATATTGACAACCTAGCTTCTACTGGCTTGGTCTCCAGGAGTGTTAGTCTTCCCCATTGTGCAAATAAAATGGGGACCTTTTCTCACCAAGTTAGAGCCGCAATGAGCTTTCAACCATCTAATCCAAACCTCTCATTTTACCTCCAGAAGAGAACTCCAATGGCACCTCCACAGTGAAAACTGGAACCTACCGGTGTGGTATGCAGCTTCCGCCGCCATCTCTGAAAGACTAACTGCGGTCATCCAGGTACTCTCCAACCTCAGGTACTCTTGCTGTTTTGAAGTCATCTGTAAATTAAAGTGCTTCAGACGACATGAAGAGATTAAGCACATTTAAAAGGACTTATTCAAAATGGCAGATTTAGAGAACAGTGACTGGTCAGACACCACAAGGAGGCAGGAGCTGGCATACAGAAATGCCTGACTCCTTGCTTACCTCAACTCTGGCTCCTATGATCACCTGCCACACTTCATCTTCCTCCTGTGAATTCATTTTCCCGAGTAAACTTGTATATTGTCGGTACAGAGAAACTAAGGTATAAACAGCCTACAAATAGAATGAACAAGTCTGAGTGAAATGAGGCATATGGAGTAGGATTAGTGAGACCCACACCTGCAGATGATGAAGTCCCGTTACAGCAAACTGGCCTTCAGTCCTCAGCCTCCCAGGCACGCATAGTGTGGGAAACAGGGGCATTGTTCCAGGGCAGGAGCTCCACTTATCAACTTTTGTGTTTTTAAAAGCCTGTGAATAATCCAGACATAGAAAGAGAGCACAGTGCAGAGGGGAACTGAGAAGGCTCAGAAAAAAGCTGCTAGAAAATAAAGATATGAGAATTTTAAATGATTCTGATTACCTGTAAACTCTATTAGCTCACTACGATGGTTTCCAAACTGTCCTCACAGAGAAGCCTCTGGTGTAGACTTTGGGCCCTTTCACCCCTATTTGAACCAAATCATCTTGGTTCCCCTGCCTTATGAACTGCACTGCTGTATTTAAGGTTTTTCTCTTAAAAACCAGTGCTTAAATCAGGGCAATAGTAAATATTTTAGGCTTTGTGGGCCCTATAGCCTGTTGCAACTGTTAACTCACAAAAGCAGGCACCAGACCGGCTTGGTCTGTGAGCCAGGTTGCTGACCACTGGTCTACATGAGTGAGGCTTACCTTAGTATACTCTGTGATGGCTTCAATCAATGCATACGTGGTCTGAGAGAGAAAGGTGGAGGTGCTATCTGTTACCAGAGACACAGCCCTCCTCATTAGTGCGTCGTTACTGAGAGCATGAGGCTCTGACTTCTGAAAGACACAAACATTTTCACTCAACTTCCAAAGCGTTAGCTGAGAAGGTGTCACAGCCTGGTGGAAACATAATTCTCATACTGCATCTGCACTGTGCTGCTTGTGTCAGCTGCTTCTTTTTAAGCTTTATTTTGGCTATTTAAGATAATAAGCAGAAATAATTCTAGAGCATGCTTTCTACCTACTTTTATTCTTTAGTCTCTGTTGCAAACAGCAAAGTTTTCTTTACATAAAAGGCTAGTAATTATAACCAACAAATTTCACGAAGGTATGATTCATTCATTACCACAGTGCTAGATGCTTAGGATATAAAAATAAAGATATATTCTTTGCCCTCAAAGATTTCAGATAAGGAGAGGAAGGGCTGGAGCTTATAGAGAACTTGAAAAAGGAATGCAATCAAGACCATGGAAACAATCACTTCTGTGCTGAATGAGAACAGCTTACAAAAGGCTTCACAGTTGAAAATTAAGCGGAGAATAAAGTAATGGGCAACTCTGAGCAGAATGAGCACTCTGACCTCAGCTATTATGTTAAAAAAACAACAACAATATAACCACCTGACTCTGCCTTTTTCTTCCTCAGCAGAGCCGACTGTACTACAACAAAGAAACCAACCCTCCTCCGTCATCTAATGTCTTGTTCTTGCTAAAGAGTGTAAATACATAGTGTTACCTGTTGAAAGCAGTAGTCAATAAATATCTTTGATACAGGAGCAAATCAAGTATTTACTATATCTATTTCATTCAATCAAATATTCATTATGTACCATACACCAAGGGGCTAGAAAGGAATTACAGTATATGTGCTTATGAGAAGCAATTTTGATCTTTCTGATAACTTAGTCTTCATAATGCCCTACATTTTACAGTGCCCTTTCACCAGGTCCTCACAACAGTCCAGAGAGTATCACTTCTTTTTTAATAGATAAGGAAATGGAAGCTCAGGGTAGTTATATAATTCCACCAAAAAGACAGACATCCAGACCTCACACTAAATCTTCCCATGGGCTCTGCTGACGGATTAGAGCTAAATGGACTATCATCAAATATAAAAATAGAAAACATTAAGTGGTCAGAAAAGGAGATTGTTGGACGAGAAATGGCTTTAAGGAGGTGGATTTGGGCCTGAAGATAACTAGGATTAGTGGTGAGGCATCTGGTTAGAAGACACATGAGGAAAAGAATACATGTGTGTAGGGGGTGTTCAGTAACTAGGGTGGGAAGGCACAGGAGTCCCTTGGACTTGAGTCCAACAAATGCACAGCTGCCGCAGGTGCTGAAGAACAAAACTGCTGTTCCTGCAGGAGAGCAACTCGGGGTTCCTCTTATGTGACCCAGACTGAGGTAAATGGGGCTTCAGACTAGTATACAAACTGAGAAAGACAAACCCACAAATGTCCTAATTGTGACTGAAAATGGCCTGCTGGTCAAGTAAAGATTTTAGAGTTAAAGATTCATCAGTGTGCAGTGACAAATGCTAAAGTGGAGGCACAAAAAGGTGAGGGCTCATCACTGAGCCTCAGAGGATGCTGAAAATACGGTAATAAATGGAATTAATCTTATGATAAACACACATTTAAATATCAGGAATATTTTGCTAAAGTGGAATTTGCTGGTTTCCTATTTAGTTCTTCCTGAAATAGATTATAACCAGTGATTTTAAAAATAAGGTACCGCCTTTCATATCAGATATCTACTAAATATCTCAGACCATTAATTCTTTATTTCTTCCTCCAAAAATCTATGACACGCCATTCTTTCAGTTGCTTAGGGCTTTTAAAAACATCTAGGTTATGCCCTGACCGGTTTGGCTCATTGGATAGAGCATCAGCCTGCGGATTGAAGGGTCCTGGGTTCGATTCTAGACAGAGGCATGTATCTTGGTTGTGGGCATGTTCCCAGTGGGGGTGTGCAGGAAGCAGCTGATCAATGTTTCTCTCTCATTGATGTTCTCTCTATCCCTCTCCCTTCCTCTCTGTAAAAAAATCAATAAAATATGTTAAAAAAAATAAAGACATCTAGGTTATATACTCCACTTCTAACCCATCAGCAAGCCCTGCTGACCACATGTGACCCTATTCTCCCCACCTGGACTCCTCTTGGTCTTCCTAGTTTCACATGCACCTTTAAAAATTATGTCAGGAGACATAATACTACTAGAGGCCTGGTACACAAATTTTGTGCACTGGGGGTGGGGGTGTGGTAAGAGGGGGGAGTCCCTTAGCCCGGCCTGTGCCCTCTCAATTTGGGAACGCGAGGGGGATGTCCACCTGTTGGTTTAGGCCTGCTCCCTGGGTGATTGGGCCTAAGCTGGCAGTCAGACATCCCTCTGGCAGCCTGGGAGCCCTCGAGGGATGTCCACTTGTTAGTGGGGAGCAGGCCTCAGCTGCAGTCGGACATCCTTAGCACTGCTGAGGAGGCAGGAGAGGCTCCCACCACCACCACTGTACTGGCAGCAGTCAGCCTGGCTTGTGGCTGAGCAAAACCCCCCCTGTGGGAGTGCACTGACCACCAGGGGCAGCACCTGCATTGAGCATCTGCCCCCTGGTGGTGTCATAGTGACCAGTCATTCCCAGTCATTCTACTGTTAGGGTCAATTTGCATATTACCCTTTTATTATATAGGAGGATATATGGAAAACCCTAAAGACCCCTACCAAAAAATTATTAGAATAAATGACTTCAGTAAAGTTGCAGGATACAGAATCCATACACAGAAATCTGTTGTTTCTATTGTATAGAAACAAATGATCAGGAGAAATTAAGAAAACAGTGCATTCACAATTGCATGAGAAATAAAAGATACCGAGGAATAAATTTAACCAAAGAGGTGAAAGCCCTATACTCTGTAAACTGTAAGACACTGAACAAGATACAAATAAATGGAAGTATTAACATCATTATAAAGTCCTCACTAAACGTGACATACAGATCCAATGGCATTCTTCTCAAAATTAGATGACCTATTCCTAAAATTTATATGGAACCACAAAAGACCCCAAATAACGAAGAAATCTTGAGAAAGAAAGTGGGAGCTATCATGCTCCCTGATATCAAACTATACTATAAAGTGACAATAATCACACAGTATGGTACTGGCATAAAAGACAGAACAATGGAATAGAGAGTCCAGAAATAAAACCTCACTTATATGGTCAATTAATCTATGACAAAGGCAGCAAGGATATACAGTGGGGGTAAAGACAATCACTTCAGTAAGAAGTGTTGGAAAAACTGGACAAATGAAAATAGATCACTTTTTTACACCATATACAAAAATAAACTCAAAATAAAAAACTTAAATGTTAGACCCGAAACAAACTCCTAGAAAGAAAAGCACAGGCAATAAACTCTTTGACCACTGCTCTTAGCAATATCTTTTTGAAAATATCTCCTCAAGCCAGGGAAACAAAAGAGAAAATAAACAAATGGTAATATATCAAAAAGTCTTGCAAAGGAAACAATCAACAAAGTGAAAAGATAATTTGCTGAATGCGAGAAGATATTCGTAAGTGATACATCTAATAGAGGTTTAACCTCTAAAATATATAAAGAACTCATACAACATCCCTTCTCCAATCCCCCCCACCAAATTAAAACGTCAGGACCTGAACAGATATTTTTCCCAAGATGGCCAACACACATGAAAAGATGTTCATCATCACTAATGATCACAGAAATGCAAATTAAAACCACAATGAATGATCACCTCACACCTGTCAGAATGGCTATTAGCTCTTACCAACAAATCAACAAGTGCCAACCAGGATGTGGAGAAAAGGGAACCCTCATGCACTGTTGGTGGGATTATAAATTAGTGGAGCTGCTGTAAAAAATAATACGGAAGCCCTAACTGGTTTGGCTCAGTGAATAGGGCGTCAGCCTGCAGACTGAAGGGTCCCAGGTTCGATTCCGGTCAAGGGCATGTACCTTGTTTGCAGGCACATCCCCAGTAGGAGGTGTGCAGGAGGCAGATGATCGATGTTTCTCTCTTATCGATGTTTCTAACTGTCTATCCCTCTCCCTTCCTCTGCAAAAAGTCAATAAAAAATATTTTTTAAAAAATACGGCGTTTCCTTAAAAAATTAAAAATAGAACTGCCATACAAGCCAGCAATTTCACTTCTGGGTATTTATCTAAAAACAAAATCACTAATTAGAAAAGATATAGCCCTGGCTGGGTTTGCTCAGTGGATAGAGCCTAGGTTGCTGGTTTGATCCCCAGTGGGGGGTGTGCAGGAGGCAGCCAATCAATGATTCTCTCATCACTGATGTTTCTATCTCTCTCTCTCTCTCCCCCCCTCCTTTCCTCTCTGAAAGCAATAAAAATATATTTTAAAAAAAGATATATGCATTTTATATTCATTTACAATAGCCAAGATACAGAAGCAGCCTAGGTGTCCAGTGACAGATGAATGGATAAAGATGTGGTATGTATGTGCATGAACACACACAATGGAATATTATTCAGAAATACAAAAGAAGGAAATCTTGCCATCTGCAACAACATGGCTGGACCTTGAGGGTATTATGTTTCTACCTTTGCACTTGAGTTCTGTCTGCCTGGAAAAATCTTTCCCAAAATATTCTATGGCTCACTCTTGCATGCTACCTGATATCAAACTATACTATAAAGCTTGCTCTGATCTCTACTTATCTACCACGTCATCAGAGTGGACTTCCTAGACCCCCTTATGTAAAACATAACCACTACCTAAAACGTAACAGCTCTGTCCAGCACTTCCTATTTGCTCACCCTATTTGTTTTCGGCACACCACTTAGTACCTGGCTTTCTTTAAAAAGTTTTTTATTGATCTGAGAGAGAAAGGGAGAAAAAGCGGAGGGGTTGAGAAAACAATAAAATAGAATGTGCCCTGTGATGCTCAACCAACTGAGCCACACCAGCCAGGGACACCTGGCATTTTATATCTGTTCATTCTCTCCCCTTCTCTCTAGTGTGTAAGCTCTAAGAGAGCAGGAACTCTGTTTTGTTCGGTGTACAGTACACAAAAAACGCTCAAGACATTTTTGTTAAACGAAAGACTACTTTGGTGATAGACTGTAATATACTCTCATTTCTCTCTTCCCTCCTTATACAATCTGACAACTTCAGATACTGTTTCTACAAAAAGCGGCAACCAAAATGGTAATATTAATGTTTGGTCAGCTCTGAAAAGACGCAGGCAGTGGAGAGCACACCATGGGGGGGGGGGGGGGGGGTGTGTGTGTGTGTGTGTGTGTGTGTGTGTGTGTGTGTGTGTGTAGAGCTATGAGAGCTTCTGTGTGAGGACACGCTGCCCAAGGACACATCGGGCCTTACCTGCGCGATAGGCACTGCACACAGGGTCACCCCAATGCCCACGGCCACAGTTTTGTGCCATGGTCTTATCAACTCCGAGAAACAGCGCCTCCTGAAGCTGGTCACGACAGGAACACTCCGTCTGTATCCAGACACAGAGGCCACATTTATTTTTGTAATGTTTTCATTGATGTCAGAGAGGAAGGGGAAGGAAGACAGGGACAGAAACACCATGATGAGAATCGTTGATGGGCTGCTTCCTGCACATCCCACACTGGGGATCGAGCTGCCAACCAGGCCTGAGCCCCGACCAGGAATCTAACTGCGACTTCCTGGTTCACGGGTCAATGCTTAACCACTGACCCACACCGCCTGGGCCAGAGGTCACACCCACCAATCTGTACAACTCCCCGCGACTCACTCCCGGGCGCGGGAACTCCAACTGCGGCTTCACAGGAACTGACGGGCGGGTGTGGGGTCGGCCTTCCCGGCGGCGGGGCGCGGGGCTGGGAAGCCCGGGACTGGCTGAACCCCCGCCGGGCGCGAAAGCGAGCCGAAAGGCGGCGCTGACTCCACAGGTGCCAGGCGTGGCCGTTCAAGCTTTTTAAACCTCACACTCGAACAAGCTCCCGCGGGCAGAGTCTGGCACTGGGCCTCCCGCAAGGTGCCTCAGTCCCCGCCGCCCACACCCGGCCCCGTAGGTGCTGACCGACGCCCGGGCCCCTTCTGCCCGCAGGGAACACTTCCGCCGCCGGCCCGGGCTTCGCGAGCAGCGGGAACTCGCTGGCAGGCCGAGCCGCCCCAGGAAGACAGCGGGAGGCCGGGGGGCTCGCGTTCCGCAGGTGGGATAACGGAAAAGCCGCCAGTGAGGGAAGAACCCGGCCCCGCGGAGGCGGGACGTCCTCTGAGCAGAGAGAGGGGCGGGCCGAGAAGGGAAGGGCACGCCAGCAAGGCCGGCGCAGCGGTCCCCCCGAGTGCTCTCCGCCCCCCGTACCTCCCACCCACACCTGCTCCGCGGCGGTACCTGAAGAAGGAGAATGCGCTCCGCGACAGCCAACTCCTCAGAGCCGCCATCCCACGGCCGGCGGACGCCAGACGCACACGCCGGAAGTGACGAAGCTTCGTGAGCGGGGGGGCGGGGCGCAGCCTCCTCTCCGGAGGGCCTGGCCCCATGACCACGCCCCAGCCCAAAGGAGCAGTCGTGATTGGGTAGGCGGGGAAGAAGGGGCGGGGCTTAGGGAAACGGTTGTAACGGCCGCGCCCGGTACCCAACCGCCGGAGCTTCCGCGCGGGGCGGGCCGGGCTCTGGCCTGAGGGCGCGGGGTGGGCGGGGCGAAGCCGGCCGTGGTGACGGGTGGCTGGACCCCGGCCCGGGAGCGAGGAGGCCGGGAGGGGCGGGGAGCCGCGCGGAGGCGCTGTCACTTCAGCACCAGGAAGTAGGTGGTCCAGCCGGCCAGCAGCAGCGCGCCCAGGAGCACCGTGTAGCTGAGGAGCACGAAGGCCAGCAGCTCCCGCAGCAGCTGCAGCACGTGGATGGTGGTCGAGGCCGGCATCGCCCTGCGCCGGAGGCCCGAAGACCTGCGGGCACGGGCAGCAGGGAGACCCTGAGTACGCAGAGACGGTTCCGCCCGCGGCCAGCCTCCAGCGGACACTAGGCGGCTGCCTAGCCAGGCCCTGCTCTAGGCGCCTTGGATGCAGGTGGCTGGCGAGGTCCCGCCCTCCAAGAGTACACACCGCCCTAAGGCTAAGGAAGCCCAAAGCGCCGACTTTGGCCTCCCCACCATCGGGATGCTCATTCTTTTAAACCACAAGTTCCCCCTCATTCTGGGGCTCCCCGTCTGGAACTGAGCTTGGACGGCAGAGCAGCCTAGCTGTTCCCAGCTCAGGCTGCTGCATTCGTCTCCCTCCCCAGCCGCTCCTCCCTTCCATCTCCTGCATTTTTAATGTTGCAAGTGCTGCTAATGGGCTGAAGTAAAGCTTTCTTTTCCCACCGCTCAGGCTGCAGCTCAAGCCATCTGCTGCTCCGGAGGGAAAGAGAAGAGGCCCACCTGGGTGGGAAGGCAGCAGGCCCTCACTGCAGCCCCCCTGCAACCCCTTGGCCCCAGTCGGCCAGTAGCAGATCTGAGGATCTTTGCTGTGTGGTCCGGCATGCTAGCCCTCTGGCTGGCCAGGATTGCAGGAGTGCCAGGAGGTGGCTCTCAATGTGATTCTGGACTTATCTCCTCCCCCATCATGCTCTTGTCCATCTGCTCCAGCCCCGCTGCTCTTCCACCACAGATGGAATCAGATGGTGACCATCACAAACCAGCTCTTTACCTCCACTGCTGCCCTCCCAGGAACTCCCCTCAGCGCCCCACTAGCTTCCCTCACCTCATTTCACTCACTTCGCCAAGTTGTCAGGATGCCGCCGTGGCAGCTCAGAGCTCTCTCTCCGATCTGGTGTCTGAGGGTAGCGTGTGTGCACTTCAGCGGTCCAGCAGAGCTGCGGGATTCTCAGGCAGCAGCTGCACTCACCGACTAGGTGTGGTCTAGAGACCAATCACAGTCTCCATGTGGTCCCAGAGCTCCCAGGGAGCTGCGCACACGCGCGCTCCCAGGCCAGGCGGGGCAATGGTAACCCTGCCCACCCTCTCTGCCTGTCACCACCACTGCCCACAGAGCTCCCAGGTGCCTGCAAAGCTCTGACTTAGATGGGCCAAGCCAGCGGCACACCAGGGATTATTTCATGCCCCTTCTTGTCTGCTTTAGCTAAACACTGCGGGTGGGATATACTCCAAATCCTTTCCTAACACTCACACGGAGAGCAATCACATCCAATTCTCAGAGTCAAAGAACCAACATACAAACAACATTCACTGACAGCCAACTAAGCCAAAATTGCCTTAAAAAAACATGCAAGTGTGAGCATGCATGTGTGAGAGAACCAGGCACTGAGAACCAAGAGCCGCGTGCTTGGTTCCAAGTCACAGAGCTGAGCAGGTTAGAGACTCCCAAGGAGCCCACTTCCAAGTTCAAGTCCTCCAACCGAGAGGCTATAAGAGCCAGTTCCGACTGCAGCACATACACAGCGGACCCTTCTCCCGGTGTAGGAGTGAAAGAAAATAAACTTGACGCTGCTGCTGGTTATTTTGCTATTTGTTCTAGTTTGTAGTTTCCGTTTCTTTGACCTTAAAAAAAAAAATAAAGCAGGCAGTGCACACACCAACCCTTTTGTCAACATCATCAGCCAGAAGCAAATGGCTCTTTAATTTGATCAGGAACTCTTATTATCAAATCATTGCCCTGGCCGCAGCTCAGCTAAAAACCAGAGCAGACCATTACCAAGTGCTCAGGAAGTCAGCAAGCAGTAATTGCTCCCAGAGAGAATTGGCCATCTGAAGGGCTTCTGTGCCCTGTGCAGTCCCATGGAAGAAAGGATGACTAAGATTATACTTTCATCCCACACCAAAGTAACGGATGAGAAGAGAGGCTATTAAAACACCTGATTCCGGTCCTCTTGACAACTCACACCCTTCGGATGATGTCTCGCAGCTATATGTTCTAGTCTCTAGTCACCATCCAATTTTGGGTATTTTATAGCAATGGAGGAACTGAAACTAAGAAACGTGGCTTGAATTGCATGTGCATGCATTTAGAAATACAAGAATCTGAGAAGTTTTACATTACCGCCGTTTTCTTCACGCTGTTTACGAAAAGGCACCCTCTGTTTTCTGTAGCATGTCCTCACTAAACCCCATGGCAAGGTAATAATACATCAGGCCTGGGTCTAATCCACAGCCTGTTCACGATTCACCATCTGAGATACCACATTTCTACACCTGCCATCTCTATCACAACTGCCCTTCCTGTCTGCAGACAGTTCACTCTGCTATTTAAAGCATTTTTTAAAATTTTATTGATTTTTTACAGAGAGGAAGGGAGAGGGATAGAGAGTTAGAAACAGTGATGATAGAGAAACATCGATCAGTTGCCTCTTGCACACGCCCTACTGGGGATGTGCCCGCAACCAAGGTACATGCCCTTGACCAGAATCAAACCCAGGACCTTTCAGTCCGCAGTCTGACACTCTATCCACCGAGCCAAACTGGTTAGTGCAAAGCATTTCTTCTTGAATTCAACTCTGCTGACTACAAACACTTCTTCCTGGTGACAGGCAGGTCTTGAACATGCAACTGAGAACAATAGACAAACAGGCTCATCATGATAAACCATAATCCATTTCCATGGAGGGCAGAGCTAGAATGGACTGGGACTCGCATGGAATCTTCCCTTCCCAGTTCTTTCCAAGAATTCAATGTGCTGTTTTTAATCCACTCCTCCCAACCCCCCACCCCCACCCCCCCGCTTTAAATATACTAGATGCACAGTGCACAAAATTTGTGCACTGGAAGGGGGCGGGCACGTCCCAAAGCCTGGCCTGAGCCCTCTTGCAGTCCGTCTGGGACCCCTTGAGGAATGTCTGCCTGCTGGTTTTCTTCTGACTACTTTTAAGATATTCTCTCTCTCTCTCTTTTTTTTTTAGTTTCCCTGTAATGTACCCAGGTATTAATTTTTTCTCCTCAAAGTCCTCGCAGCCTGGGACCCATCGGGCCATGTCTGCCTGCTCGCAGTCTGGGACCCGTCGGGGCATGTCTGCCTGCCGGTTTAGGATCAGGCCTAAGCCAGCAGTTGGACATCCCTCTCACAATCTGGGATCCCTCCCTCCTTACCACCCACCTGCTCACTCCTTACTGCTTGGGTCGCTGCTCCTTAGTGGCAGGCTCCTTATTGCTTGGTTCGCTGCTCCTTAGTGCTGCTGCAGAGGTGGGAGAGGCTCTTGCCACTGCTGCTGTGCTTGCCAGCTGTGAGCCCAGCTTCTGGCTGAGCAGTGCTCACTATGGGAGTGCATTGATCACCAGGGACAGCTCCTACATTGAGCATCTGCCCCCTGGTGGTCAATGTGAATCATAGCAACCAGTTGTTCTGGTCATTCCACCTTAATGGTCACTTAGGCTTTTATTATATACATTTTTATTGATTTCAGAGAGGGAGATAGCAACATCAGTGAGAATCATTAATTGGCTGCCTCCCTACTGGGGATTGGGCCCACAACCCAGGCATGTGTCCCAACTAGGAATCCAACTGTGACCTCCTGGTTCACAGGTTGATGCTCAACCACTGAGCCACACCGGCCAGGCTAACCTGCCTCCTTTTAATCATTACACTCTTGTTCCACAGTTAACTATAGTTCAAATACTTATTTCTCTGTTGGCAAAAATTCAAAAGCGTATAGTAAGACACAAAACAGTGCCTATGTAGACTTCTTTATCTATGCAGACTCCTGGTGTAGCAGAATTATCTACCCAATTAGACAAAAGTCCAGACGTGATGTAAACAATCCCCCTGCTCCAGGGATAAATGTACCATTCACATATACTTTTCTCAGTAAGGTCACACTCCTTTGAGACAAAGGCTGTTTTAAGTATTAAATGAACTGACACAAAAGCGTATAAAATATATATCCACCACTTTCTATTTGCATTCAAATGAAGCAATTGATGTTTTTAAGTCTTCTGTGGAATGCATTTGTAGGAGCTGACCTAACTATGCTCTGAGCAGGCAAGTCGAGAGCCACAAGTGAATGCAGACACATGAGACACAACTGAGTATCTGTTCATAGGACAAAGACCCCAGCCAAGGAGACTCAACCAGACTTGAATCCCAGGAGGCAAAAACACTGAGGGACAAAGGTGCATTTCACTCTCTAAGGCACCCCAGGCTGACCACTGCTGGGGCTCGAAGGTATAAACTAATCTCCCTGGGATAACAAGGGTCTGAGAAAGAATTTCTAACATAGGAATCGATTTCATTAAGACCACTTCCACGTACTGAATGCCAATTAAATTAAACCAGGACAAGCAAATCTTTTCATTTTTGGTTGCTGTTAATCCTCACCCAATGATAGTTTTTTTCATTGATTTTTAGAAAGGGAGGAAGGGAAGGAGAGAGGAAGAGAGAGAGGGAAAGAGAAGGAGAGAGACACATTGGTTGTTTATCACATGAGCCCCAACCAAGGCTGGGGATCGAACCTGTAACCCAGGCGTCTGCCCTTGATCAGGAATCGAACCCTTGATCCTTTGGTGCACAGTCCACACGCTAAGCACTTAACAACACTCCCCACTTTCACTGTCATTTTTACCTGCTTGGGCCCATCTGTGCGGCTGTGTAGATTATCCATACCCACCTTCTTAATATACTTCCACAGTATCTAGTGAAGACACTGAGCTGAGACCACAAAAAACTGGTATGTCTTTAGGTTGTCTTCTTTCTTCAAGAAATTAGGAACACAAAAGAGAAGCAGAAGGGAGAAAATAGCAAAATTCAAGAGGCTGACCCCAAAGTCAGTTTTGTATTCCTGGGTTTGTTATTCCTCTTGTGGGGCTGTACTTCCCTCCAGCAACTTCCTCAAAGGGGCAGTTTATTCTGCAGTTTGCTTGTGCAATCCGCTCTGAGCACCCTACACAGGCTTTTCCATCAGAGACTCCATCCACGTGGCCCCATTCATTAGTTTAGTGGTGGCAATGACATATTCTGTGCCTCCATCTTCCAACTGGGAGAGAAAGCGCAGGGCAGCGACTTCAGCAAACGTTACACCCCCGAGGAAAAATATCAGAGTGACTCGGTTTTCCCCCGGTTGACCTAAAATTGAAACATTTCAGAATTAAGAGTTATATATTATTGGAGCTTCTCTTCCCACCTCTTAAAAACTGCATATTGCCCAGCTGGTGTGGCTCAGTGGTTGAGCATCAGACCATGCACCAAGAGGCTACCGGTTCCATTCCCAGTCAGGGCACATGCCCTGGTTGTGGGCTCGATCCGAGGTAGGGGACATGCAGGAGGCAGCCAATCAATGTTGATGTTTTTCTCTCATTGATGTTTCTATCTCTCCCTCTCCCTTCCTCCCTCTCTAAAAAACAATAAAAACGTATTTAAAAAGCAACACTGCATATTCATAAGGAAAAAAAAAGTCAAATGTATCTTGGTCTGACAGTGCATTTGAAACTCAGACACACAATTTTGCTCTCAAATGTTTTTTCTAACTACTGAGATCCTCAACTCCAGAGCTGAAAGCTGCTACCCCCAAGGGAATAATGGGTTCCCCTGCTTACAATATACATTAGCAACTAACAAAAGAGGTATATTGGACTCTGACTCCCCAGGACTTTACAAATGTATTCTACAAAGCAACTGCATAATACATGAAAACCACACTAACAGCACATAACCATCTGTAGATCTTGGCTGTAGACTCACGTTTCTTTTGCAGTCCCGTGGGCAATGGCTGCCGTTCTTCAAAGTGGGGCCCTGGGAGGATGCGCAGAACTTCCTCAATACTCCGCCAGCCAGGCCGGGAAAGCAGCTGGGCCAGACGCACACTGAGAGGGGCATAGCCACTGTACACGTAGGATATGTCGGTGGGATTCTGTGGCATAATTAAAGGGAAAGAAAGCCTGTAGGTATAGAGACTCCTAACTGTGGCCTTTCAGATAACCCTAAATTATTTGTCTTTCAAAGCAAATAACCCCCACATCTTAGCAGCCAGAAGCTCACTTTTGATTCTCATTTTGAAAAGCCACGCAGAGCATCTCTAGGGACTGGAGATGAAAACTGTTACTTCATTTGGCAAGAAACTTTTTGGAGGGTAACTCAGCACTCTAGCTGGGTCACAATGTGCATAATCTTTGAACCCAGAAATTCTACTTTTAGGCATTTATCCTGCAAAGGGTCTGGCACATCAGGGGAGACCAGACCAAAGCACCAACAGTAACTGCAATACCAGCTGTACCAGGAAAAGACTGGGAACACCTGAATTACTAGCAACAGAAACCTGTTGAATTATAAAGATGCATATCTGTAGAATCACCTCATAATAATTACAAAGAACTTTAAAAAACGAGGCAGCCTGGCTGGTGTGCCTCAGGGGTTGAGCATCAACCTATGAACCAGGAGGTCCCGGTTCGATTCTTGGTTAGTGCACATGCATGGGTTGCGGGCTGGATCTCCAGTAGGGGGTGTGCAGGAGGCAGCCAATCAATGATTCTTTCTCATCACTGACATTTCTATCTCCCTTTCCCTTCTTCTCTGAAATAAAAAAATATATATTAAAAACATATATTTTGAGAGCAATTTGGTTGGTTTAACAGTAAATACTAGTATATTGTGCGGGTAAATTTGATTAAAGTCAAGATTTTTAAAAAGCGTATGATTTTAGAAACCCGTGGACATAAACCATATATCTTGTATAACTTTTTCTGACTAAATTATAAAATTATGTTTTTTCCTTTCTCCATGTTAAGCAAACGAGTATCTTTAAAACATAGGGCCTTATTTAAGAACGCCACATTGGACTCTGGGGGCTGTTCTACCTTTCTATTGGAATGGGAGTTCACTTGGACCACGACTCTCTGCTTCAATAGTAACTGCAGATTTGAAGTGTGGATTTATCTCTGTTCTTACCTTTGCCATCAGAAATGGTTCTTGTCCTGAAAGCTACGGCTGCAACCTCTAGAAATATAACAACCAACTTCCCATCCCCATGCTGCCGTTGTGTTCCTTTGCTTAATGAAGGAGTTTGTGTCAATACATGAGCTAGAAAGTTGGCTTGTATCTCGTTTGTGTTTGTTTTCCCAGGGTTTCTCCTCTGGACTCAAACCATGAAACTATAGCCCATAAGGAGTTTCATTTCTTATTTACTGATTCCCTTTTCTCATTATGTGACTCACTGAACACAAAATTGTATCATCACAGGACCTCAGAGAAATCTAGTTATTATGTGGCCTTGATGCAGATTAGCTTATATATCATTCCGCAATGATGAACAGCCTTACTCTTAGGCTCTCCTGGGAAACGCTGTTTGCCACTTTTCTTCACAAATGGTTACTGTATTTTTAATGTCTGTTTCATGTGATAAGACATACTGTATTTAATTCCAGTGAAATATGTTAGAATGTGGTAAGGAGTAGGTGGATTTTGATTTAGTTTTGTTATGAATTTATAGGTATTATTTTATTAGGGTACTTTTTGCCTCTCAGAGACATCAAGAAATATTTATTTCTAATTATTGCAAGTTATGATAACTATCGTAATTGTTATGTTATAGAAATAAACCTTTATTTAAATGTAAGCCCTGAAGCATTGATTCTAATTAAAATGTAAGCAAAAACAGAAAAATAAATAAAGAGGCAGATCACCGGATGACCTTCAAGAGACAGTGGACACGATGAGTGGGGTGGGAGCAGCAGGTCAGAACGGTGAAGAGAGCCAAACTAAAGTATCATTTTTTTATTTTTGGGTTTTTTTGTTTGTTTTTTTAAAGTATCATTTACATAGTACAAAACAGAAATTAAGCCTCCATATTGCAAATGGGGAAAAATAATCCATTTTTGCTGCTGACAGAGGAGACAGTCTAATTATTAGTTTTTGTTGCAAGCAGCAGCCTAATGAAAAACCAAGAGAGAATATAAAAGAAAGAAGTTTAGAAGACTGGAATCAACCACATGCAAAACGAAGTGCACCTGCTGTGGAGGTCAATGGCACAGAATATGGGCGCTTATGTGAAAGCGTTTGTGTAGTCACAGAATCTTTCTGAAGGGTTAAAAAGTGGGTTAGGGTCACAACAGCTGCCTTTGAGTGGAAACTGGGATTCGATGTGGAAAGAACCTAACTTTACTGTCTGCCTTACTTTTGCACAAGCTGACTTTTCACCGCACACGCTGGGTTCCTCCCAGATCCTCTCTGCCCTTCTTGGCTCTGAGCCCAGGAGGTGGACTGCAGACTCTGCACTAACGCACTCCAAGTCCTCTGTTTGGGTTGGACCAATGGGAGGCAACAGATAAGCACGGGAGAGTGGGCAGCAGTGAGGTCAGGGTTTTTCCACCCCGTCTTTCTCTCTGTGACTCAGATGGAGGCTGGCTGTGTCCCTCAACCAGAAGCCTTTCACCCCTCACCTTGTCAGACAGCCTCTTCATTTAGCTCTTCTGTCCATGTTTGGCATAGGTTTCTGGAACAGCTCCCTTTCCTTGCCCTTAAGCCTCGCCTGGTAAGGTCTGCCCACTGCACTGCCTTTAACGTGCCTCCCTGCTCCCCTTCCCGCCCCCCTTTATGACACTCTCTTCAAACTACTCAGTGTGAGAGAGCTCCCCGTTTCCTGCTGGGATTCTGACAGGATATAACACACAAATGCATTACTTTTTCACATTAGAACACTGTTGTCACCATAGACTGTTAACCAGTTACTGACTGAGCTGGCGTGAGAAGAGAGCCTTACTTGTTCATTGACGTCATCCATCCAGAGGCGTAGGGTTTTCCGGATTGTCGGGTAATTGTTCCTGCCCCCTATCTGCGGTTTCAGTAGGCCGGCCTTCTCCAGGTTGTGTAAGGTCAAAATGTGCTCATAGCCGTATGTCTGCAAGTCAAGTTGTTTGGCTTGGATGTCAGATCAGGAAAAGGCTTCTGCGACTTTCATAAAAGAGCACCTCTGATAAATCGACTTATTCTGTTCTCCAGGGCATGCCACTGAGGTCCAGGTTATGGCTGACCCCACGTAGGCAAGGGGAACGGATCTGCCCTAAAACTGCCTGTCCGTCACAATCCAGCTCATTGTTTCAGAGCGGGATTTAATGTATTCAGAGTCAAAATTTATGGGCCCAACTGAAATGAGCAGATTTTGGAAGTCTTTTTTAAAATTTTTTTCTCCCTTGGCAAATTAGTAATTTAAAAATACACTGACCTAGCCCGGCTCGTGTGGCTCAGTGTTTGAGTATCGACCTATGGACCAGGAAGTCACAGTTTGATTCCCAGTCCAGGCACATGCCTGAGTTTCGAGCTCTATCCCCAGTGTGGGGAATGCACACTGATGTTTCATCTCTCTTTTCCCTCTCCCTTTCTCTCTGAAACTAGTAAGAATATATTAAATACACACACAAACACACACACACACACTGACCTGGAGAATTTCTCTTTTGTAATAATCCAGAACCTTTTGTTTCAGTCCACTATTGCACACTGACTGGAGGCAAACAAGTCTTAATACCTTGATCAGCGAATGCTTCTGAGCAATACAGTCCTCAATGTAACCATTGACCTGGAAACAAAGTACAGACAGACCTATCCCATCACCTGGTCTGGGGACCGCAAGAACTTAAACATACTATTATTTTTAAAAATCAAATAAAGGAGCCCTGACCGGTTTGGCTCACTGGATAGAGCGTCGGCCTGCGGACTCAAGGGTCCCAGGTTCGATTCCAGTCAAGGGCATGTACCTTGGTAACGGGCACATCCCCAGTAGGGGGTGTGCAGGAAGCAGCTGATCGATGTTTCTCTCTCATCAATGTTTCTAACTCTCTCACTTCCTCTCTATAAAAAAAATCAATAAAATGCATTTTTAAAAAATCAAAGGAGATGTGTGGGAGGACAGCCCCCCCCGCAACCCTTCATTCCCTAAGCCCCCTCCAGCCCCTGATGCACACACCCCAGTCACCAGGAGCATAAGGCCGGTTCAACAATCTAGATGTTTGTCTGGGCTCAACTGTCTCCATGGACAATGCCCTGAGACGCATGTGAGACCCAGTCTATCCCAGTGAAGTGGCAATTTATCAGTTAACAGGAATGTTTTCAGAAGATGGAAATTTTCATAAAATGAATCATTTTCAATTTACTCATAGAGGTGACTATGTAAAGAAATATATGACCAATTCTCGCTGAAAGGAAGTACCTCAATTTGCCTATTATAGCCCTTAAAGCTCTGATTTCGCAGGAAGTGCTCTCCACAGAGTGACATGAAATACCTGTTACTGGTAAAATCTGTATTTTCACATTTTGCATCTGCTCTTAAGAATACTTAAGCGAGACACTGGAGTCAAAGCCACTGTTTTCTAGTTATGGCCTTATGTTTGATACAGTATTCATTATTTCTTAGACAGTTTAATTGTTCACGAACCTTATCGGTGTCTATTCCAGACATAAACTCCTGCTCCACTGTCAACTTTTCAAAGAAGTCTTCAGAAGCTAAAAGGTAATTAGGAGATTTGCAACTTAGAAATCAAATAAATGTCCATTTATTTGAGTGATGTGCATTTATGAACAGAGCATGTTAAGAAACAAGACATGCAAAAAAGCAAGCAGGCCACAGGCTGAAACTGCCTCCTGGAGAAAATATTCTAAAAGCATGGAAACCCTATGACCCTGCATTCCTAAGTTCCATTTAGATAGAGTGGACACGAACCCCTTTGCTCTCCTCAAAACTCAAAAATGTTGCCTCAGGATCAGTGACAGCTCATTCCCCAGAGCAATGCATCACCAGATTCAACCCAGTTTCATCTGATTTCTGTCCAACACTGTGCTGTATCTAAGATTCAAGTGTACTTCATAGTACAGGGCACCAACCAATCTCCTAGACAGCTTTTACAGCCTGAGTTTTAAAGAATAAGCTTGCCTCTGATTTAATACACACCCTCTGAGCTCTTTCAAAAGACACACTGTATGCTATATACCAATTCTGTGGAAAGTTTTCAAGAGAAAAACAAAAACAGAAACATCCCATTGCTCTAAGTAAGTAATTCTTAACAATGGGCGGGGGGGGGAACTAGAGTAAGAAGATTAACTGCCTCATATTATGGTGGCAAACTTATGGAAAACTTTTGCTCCCTCTTAATGGCATCCCCAAAAGTTTACCATATGATTACATTATTTTAATAATCAAAAGAAGTGTGTTCACCATGAATGGCGCACTTTTAACTGTGAGCATGTGTGCGTTAGTAACGCTGAGAATCACTCTGGTGCCCGTGGTCACGTGCAGACACTGGTAGGATGTGAGGGAGCCCAGGCGAACCTCATCCCGGCGTACTCACTAGTGACGTCTTTGATTAGCTCTGCGATCGAGGTGTGGTTTGCCAGCGAGCCTCTGGCAGCCTGCATGTGGGGCAGCTGGGAGACGAACTGCTTGATCTCCCCCACCGTCTTGGCGTTGTGCCGCTCCTAAAATGGGCAGAACCGTCGAGGAAGGAAGATACTCACTTTCAAGAGCTCTGTTCTTTGTTTAGTTTAGTTTAACGTGGCAAGAAGAATGGGATAAAAATGAATCGGGCCAAACCCAGCTCCAACATCATATGAAAAACCAGAAGAGGTCCGTTCACCATGCCTGTTCACGGTGCTGGTGCTTCTGTACCGAGCAAGTGTCTGTGGTTTTCTCTCCCCGGGTGCCGGTTCATGCTCGGGACAGTATTTTGTGGGCATCTGAGCATACGTGGGGGGACAGTATTGGGTAAACCACAGACATTTTGCAGTAAAACACTAGAAGAAAAGCACCATGTTAAGAGGGAACATAACAGCAAGTTCCTTCCATAACGGGAAGGAAAGAGCCATCCTTCTACCTGAGCCTTACTAGTAATTTTGAATAATGTCCTTGAACAAAGTGAACCTCGATTAATGACGAGAAAATATTTTTTTTAAAAAATTAAGTCATTTAAACCAAAAGTAACCTCAGAAACATGGAAATCAATTATATGGATGTAATTCCTAAGAAAGATAAAATCTGGAAATACAACCTCAGTGGAAAATTAGCTTTCAAGAGTTCTCCAAATTAATGTCTCTAAAGCCTAAGGTTTCCATCTACATCGCACTGATTCCCACGGTTCAAAATCAACCTGAACCCAGAAGCAGGGACCAGGCAGGAGCTGGCAGGAAGCTGATAATGAAGCTGCCAATTTCAAAGCTCCCGCCGCTGGGGATTTCACTCTCATTATCACCCACCACGTCTGCAGGGGCCTCTGCCACCAGCATGTTGGTCAACCTGGGGAGTTTTCACCCCAAGTTGCAAGTTCTATTACAGAGGATCTTTATTTATAGTACAGCTGGCTTCCTTTTAAGTAGGGTAGGAAATAACGGAAAAGGAGAGAAAACAAGTGTGTATGGCAAAAGCTTGGAAACTGCAAACACTGCCCGCCCCTCCCAAAAAAGGGGGGAAAAAACTTAACAGAATACCTTTCTCCTTGGGGCGGCGGGGGGGGGGGGAGTTTAAAAGGGCTGTCTGGCCTGTGACAAGAGCGGCAGGTGACAACCACACCAGCTCACCTCAAACGCAGCCGAGATCACCTTGGCTTTCTTGCTAAGCACGGAGCCCACGGCGTTGAAGTTCTTGTCTCGGATCTCGGCGTACAGCTCCTCCGCAGAGTTCAGCTGAAGCTTCTTGGCTTCCGTGGGAAGATCCTTACCGCCATCGCCCTGTTTCTTGGGCGCGAATTTCTCTGGAGGTAACTTCACGTAACCTGGACAGCACAGACGGGAACAAGTGCCTGTGTGCACTTCCTGGGAGAACCACGCACAAGTCCAGGCACAGAGCAGAATTCTCCCATCAGGACACGCAAGCCGCCTTGACCGAAAAATGGTGCACAGCACCGAGGTTTTGACTTTTCCATGATCAAAGCAGACTCGGATCATAAATAAATCAGTCAGGATTATTATCAAGACTTTCTCCAATTTTAATTGCTGACAAAAACATCATGTGGGCCAAAAACAAGCACGCTGGTGACCTCTGACCTAAGATTCTGTCAAGCCTAAACTCTTGCAGGCCTTCCGTCTTCCCTCTAGTGTTTCCATCCACCCCTATCAGCCTTTCCCCTAGAGTGACGTTCCCAGCTACACCCTCTGCTTTAGCAAGCTGGGCGCCGGTCATTCCCTGCTTTGAGGATGCTGCCTGCCCCTCACCAGCACCACCCTCGACACTCTCCCCCTCTTTCCAAACCCACCCCAGGACACCTCTCCCACGGCTTCCTGCACGGCTGCAGTGCCCCCTGGATTTTACCCAGGCCTCTGCTCACAGGGCACAAGCACAGTCCTCACACTACACACTGGCCAGTGTCTAAAAGTCAAAAGCAGCATTTTTATATTTTCCAATATTGAGTTATATGCAAAAAAAGCACCTTCAAAAAAAGTGACCGTTGTTATTGCCAAATGACCTATTAGTAAAAATAGAGAGCACTTTACTTACTGTTCTGAATACCATAAATTTCATCGATGAGTCCTTCATATGTAAGCTGAGTGGCAAGGGGCGTTAACAAGTCCACATTTCGATCGAGCAGTAAGAGATTGTCAAAAACAGGAAATACGGAATTCTGGCTTCCTGTGAACTCTCTCTTCATCCTGATCATCATATTGGCCACTTGCTGGAAATAAAATATTGGATGAGGTGGCATCCTCCTGGGAATGAGCCTATTTTAAAATTTGGCTAAAAATAGAAAGACAAAAGTAAAAAAAAGAGAAAAACTGTGGAATGGTGAGATAGGTAAGAAATTAGCAGCTACGGAAAGCATGTGCTGCTGGCCCGTCTCAACACTCACACTGCGGCCAATGGCAACCGCTATTTCTCAATGGGGCACAAAATCAGGGACAGTCTATCTGTGCTACTCCTGGTGGTTGTGTTCTATAAAGTCACGTGAATCGGAATTAGCGAGTACTGAGCCACGGCTGCTGGCGGAAACAGGGGTGAGGTTCCTGCAGCCTTTAGTCACATTTCCGTCAACTGGTCAACATATAACCTTGTTTAATGTGTTGCTGTTTAAAGACACTTTAAGATACTGTTGAGCCCGACCCGCATGGTTCAGTGGTTGAGCATCAAACTGTGAACCAGGAGGTCATGGTTCGATTCCCAGGCAGGGGATATGCCTGGTTATGGGCTTAATCCCCAGTGTGGGGCTTACAGGAGGCAGCCGATCAATGATTCTCTTTCATTATTGATGTTTCTAACTCTTTCTCCTCCCTTCCTCTCTGATATCAATAAAAATATATTTAAATAAAAAGATATGCTGTTTGTTCACTGACAGTGAGCTCACAGCCCGACGGCAGCAGCGCTCACACCTGAATGAAGCCAGCCGAACGTGTTTTCTCAGGAGGCTGCACAGCCTTTCTGTGCTCAGGGACACTGGACAAACTTCCACTACACGTGAGGACCGTTTTCACAGCAAATCACCAATAAGAAGCACAGAGATGCGGAAAATGTGGCGTTAAGCAGTGTGTGGGCCCATTTAGTGGCAGAAAGAACACTGTTTACAGTAGGAGCTGAAACAAGAGGCCACGGCAGCACGTTGTTCGACCTCAGCTGCCAACATGCGCATTGGGCAACTCAAGCTGTTTGCTGTTTTGGGCATGTCCACAAAACACTGAATGTCGCTTTGGAGGTTATGAGTAAGTTTTAGCAAGCAGGCAAGTTCCCAAATAAGAAGGATTAGCGGGACTGTTTATAACAGCTTCCTACTCCGTCCCCTTCTTGGGTGCGAGGAGCCCCTTCCTTCACCACCAGGAACACGGCCGCTTCTCACCCGGGCGCACTCTCCTTTCCCGAAGATCTGGGGGATGGTCCCGTACAGAGCCTGCAGGGTCATCAGCCCCTTGGCCGCGTGGTAGAGGCTGGTCTGGTCGCTCTCCAGGTAGCACTCCTGTGGGGAGAAATAGAAGGTCACTGTCAGGCCACGGCCACCTGGGTGCCCACTCCTGTCTGGCACTGGATTCTACTTTGCAGGGGAAGCAGGAGATGGGACTCAAGTCCCTTTTACAAAGCTGCTGTTGGGCACTCTAGGCCACAGGGCCAACAGCTCAGCTCTCAGGGTACAGCTGTGGAAGCAATTATCTGGGGGATAGAACCTTCTGGAAGAAAAGGGTTCACCAGGCATGCCAGCTCTGGAGTAAATTACTGATTAATAAAGGCTGACACAGGTTCTCCCATTCGCCATAAGGGGTATAAACTTTGGTAGGACATTTTGGGAGCGCCACACGCTAATACTCACAGATTGTGCATTCTTTGACTCCCAAAGTCCCAGATGACTACACAACAGAGTACTTTGCAGTTTTTACAAACATGAGGCAGGTTTTCACATGTACGAAAACAAATGATGGCCATAAACATTGTGAGCATTAAACTGGGCAGAACTGGAATCCCCACATTTTGTACAGTAAAATGATGGAGATGATCCTCATATCCTGCAAGCATGGCAAGTTCTAGAGTGCCTCCTTATGCTGAGAAATGCTAAATTATGCTTGCAGTTTAACAGTCACATAAATAGCCCAGCCAGTGTGGCTCAGCAGTTGAGCACTGATTCATGAACCAAGAGGTCACCAGTTTGATTCCCGGTCAAGGAACAATCCTGGCTTGCGGGCTCGATCCCCAATAGGGGGCGTGCAGGAGGCAGCTGATGGATAATGTTTCTCTCTCATCGATGTTTCTATCTCTCTATTCCTCTCCCTTCCTCTCTCTCTAAAAATCAATAAAAACATATTTTAAAAATCACATAAATAAGTAAAATGCAACTTCATCAGAAATCAGGGTTGAATTTAACATCAGGCAGAACTCTTAGCTTTACCATCCAGGCAAAATGCTTGTTTTCTTTTCTGAATCCTTAAGTGAGCACACAAAGCCCAGGGCTCAAAGTTCTCAGCGGTAAATAATTCTGCCCCTCCTTGCAAATCCCTGATTAAATAAACAGGGGCTCTCGCCTCTGGACAGGTTTTGTCATGCCAGGACCCGTTTCCTAGCTGCTGCCAATTCACACTAATTACACGTGTGAATTAATTATGAGCATACTGTTATAGGTAAGCGACAAAGCAAATAAGGCAAAATGTTAATTGCAGAATCTAGATGATGGGTATGTGGGCGCTCCCTCTATAATTCTTTCAACTTTTCTCTATGTGTGAAATTTGGGGGGAAGAGTCCAGCTCTGACCGGTGTGGCTCAGTTGGTTGAGCATCATCAGATGCACTGTAAGGTTGCTGGTTCGATTTGCAGTCAGGTCAGGGCATGTACCCAGGTTGTGGGTTTGATCTCAGGTCAAGGTGAGTACAGGAGGCAACTGATCAATGTCTCCCTCTCACATCGATGTTCTTTCTCTCCCTTTCTCTTCCTCTCCTTTCCTTTCTCGCTAAAATCAATGAAAACATTTTTTTAAAATGTAACTACTTTATCATTGGAAATGTCTACCTGATAAAAAGGTATTATAATTAAAGTTAAAAGCCACGCCACAGACTGGGAGAAGATACTAGCAGGTTTTATAACCCACAATGGTAAGTACCCAAAATATATAAAGAATTCTTCAAAAAGAAAAAGTGGGCAAATAAAAATGAACAAGCAATTTGCTAAAAAGAAAAATCTTAAACATTAGAATACCTATGGAAAAGCTCAGCTTCCAGTAACCAAGGAAATGCAAGTTAAAACAATAGCCTTGACACTGTGTCATCCTTGTAAGTTTGGCAAAAGTTTACGTCTGACACTAAGAAAGAAGATACCAGACTTACTTTGAAGGCTCCCTCTGATTCCATGGATAAGAGATCCCCGTCAAAGGGAATGAGATCCAAGCTATACTCCTCTCTGTGAATAAAGGAGCCCAAAACACCCAGATCTTTCAGCCGCTGTTCACACAATAAGCTACGTCGTGGCACAAACAAAATGTGGAAATCTCTTGCTGGGCCACGTCTGTCTTCACTGCAAAAGAAGTAACGTTTGTTAGTTTATGAGCTCTTTAAAGCCACAAACTATTTTATATTATTCCCAGAGCCCGGTCCTACATATGGTACACAGCAGGCACTAAATAAATGTTGGCTAGATAAATATACCAATACTGACTTTCAGATCCAAATTGTTACAGTTGCTCTTTTTTCTCCCTGAAAGGAAAGTAACACTGATTCATTGCCACAACTTTGTAATGCATTTTCTAGCTTCCTCTCAAACTATTTATGGGGCACTGAAGCTTTCAAGTTTATTGAAAGAGGGTATGTGTGTCTTCCTGAAAACAAATGGCTCTTTAAACCAAACCAGTGCAGATACAAGGTCTTACATTAAAATGAAAGGTCATTCTTGACTCCCCCCTGCACTCTCCTTCACAGTGAAGTTCCCAAAATAGCCCATTTGCTTTTAAGGTTTTAGGAGCCACACCAATCAATTGTACCAGAGTGCAGACTGGGCTGGGACAACTTCCTCTATAGTGATGCTGTATTAAATTTTAATCAGCTCTTACTTATTCTACTTATGAGATTCAAGAACTCAATTTAGTATATTGAATTCAGTATAGTGAAAAGCAACCATTAGAGGTTTTTCTTTTGTTCTTTTTAATTAGGGTCCCTTATACTCATGCAGGTCCAAATATTTAGCTGTCCTATAAAAGAACGGGGTTATGTGATGACACCCTGCCCCCAAAACTGTCTGAACAACTTCACACATGTCCCATCCCCATCCCATCCTTTCATGCCTGCCCCCGTTTTCAAAAGACCATCTTCCAGCCCTGGCCGGTTTGGCTCGGTGGATGGAGCATCAGCCTGCGGACTGAAGGGTCCCAGGTTCGATTCCGGCCAAGGACATGTACCTTGGTTGTGGGCACATCCTCAGTTAGGAGGTGTGCAAGAGGCAGCTGATCGATGTTTCTCTCCCATCGATGTTTCTAACTCTCTGTCCCTCTCCCTTCCATTTCTGTAAAAAAAAAAAAAAAAAAAAAAAGAATCAATAAACTATATTAAAAAGAAAAAAAAGACTACCTTCCAGTGCACTGGCAAGGGAGTGGGGTTGCATGAGGAGCTCAGTACATTAGGACCACCTAGAGGACCAACCTCATTTGGATCAAACACAAGCTGTGAGAGATACCTGAGCACATTTTCAGCAATTATATCCATCAATTCTAGCCTGGGTCTGACAAAAAAAATAATATTCTTGACATCAGCTGCCGGCAAACGACTTCCTTTAAGGGTGAACATTTTTTCTACTTCATGTTCCTAGGAAAACATACACAAAAGGTTAACAAAAAAACCCCGTCTTTACCTGTCATATCCAAACTCAGACATCCTACCCTCCTAGCCAAATGCTCTTAGAACTTATTTATCCAAATTTAGATTCCCCAAAGCCAGATGTATAAAGCACCAAGTTTCAGGACGAAGTCACTGTTATTGTATCTGAATTAAAATGATTCTCACATGATTACCTATCAAAGACAGGAGGTAATGGTCATATAATACAATGTTAGTAATTTCCCTAGAATTAGAATCAGTGCAGCATCACAGGTCAAAGGATCACTGTATACAAAATGTTGGCCAAGAATTAGTATCCGTGTTTACAAAGATCAAACAGCTTTATAAGCCAACTGTACAGGAGAAAATGCGAAATTCCACTATTATTGCAAAAATGCATAATTATTAATCCAACAAAACCAGAACAGCTCATTTACCTTCAGTAGTGAATACTGTGCAATCAGGCCAAATGGTCCCGTGAGGTACTCATCCCAAACTATTGCCTATAAAAGGGGAGAAACGTTCTCTTATTATGGTTATTAACAGGAATGTCAACAATATCAACAGAAAATAGCAGTCATACATAATAGGATTCTCTGCTTCAAACTCTGAATTAAAAATTTTTTTTTATTGATTTCAGAGAGGAAGGGAGAGGGAGAGAGAGACAGAAACATCAATGATGAGAATCATTGAGGGGCTGCCTCCTGCACACCCCCTACCGGGGATGGAGCCCACAACCCAGGCATATGCCCTTGACCAGAATCGAACCAGGGACCCTTCAGTCCACAGGCCAATGCTCTATCCACTGAGCCAAAACTTTAATAGACTCTGACCACATTCATACCCTGCAAGTCTAAAGAAATACAGCAAGGGCAAGGGATGGTACTGGTGGTCATGGGAAAGTTGACATCATCACTGTCCTCAACAGAAAGGAGCTGCAGGGTGTTGTGTACCCGTGTCATGGTATGATTGGATTAAACCATACGAAAACTGCCAGTGGCAACAGTTCAACCTAGTATTTTATATACTAGAGGCCTGGTGCATGGATTCGTGTACACTGAAAGGAAAATTAATTGGAAGAAATAGCTTTTAGAGGCTGGGGAGGGACCACAGGAAGGCTCCAGGCTGTGTCTGGCCATCTCGCCCATTCCCAATTGGCCGGACTTTGGCAGCAAGCTAACCTACTGGTTGGAACGTCTGCACCCTTGTGGTCAGTGCATGTCATAGCAACTGGTCAGTCAAATGAATGGTTGGACACCTAGCATATTAGGCTTTTATTATATAGGATAAGTACCATAATCCAATTACATAAAAATTAAAACCTCTGATGTAGGTATTACAAGTCTTATTTTGACAGAAGACAGTTTAAAAGGCTCAGAAAATTTAAGTAACATGTTTAAAGCCACATAGTGACCTTGCATCCTATATGATCCTATATGATAAAGAGCTAATATGGTAATTAGACCAGACAATATTCCAGAATGACCAGTGAGTGGGGGGCAGGACCGCCAGCGGCAGAGGGGGCCCACCAGGGCCAAGCCCCTTGCAGGAATTTCATGCATCGGGTCTCTAGTATAACATAAGGGAATCAGAAGTCCGCCTTAGGACTCATTGCTGTGGGCCCCTGGGAGCATTTCTACTGTTAAACTCCAGGACCACTGCCCTAGCCGGTTTGGCTCAGTGGATAGAGCATCGGCCTGCAGACTGAAAGGTCCCAGGTTCAAGGGCATGTACCTTGATTTCGGGCAAATCCCCAGTAGGAGGAGTGCAGGAGGCAGCTGATTGATGTTTCTCTGTCATCGATGTTTCTAACTATCCCTCTCCCTTCCTCTCTGTAAAAAATTAATAAAATACATTAAAAAAAAACAAACAACTCCAGGACCACTTCTTGCCTTGTGACTGATGCTTTTAGTGAGACAACTGTAGGGAGCATTCGGTTGTAACACGTGCTCCAGAGGCATCCCTCCCTCCTAGACTTCACCCAGTTTCCAATGGTAACACTGCAAAACCACAGTCCAATCTTCCACCAGGTACCGGCAGTGACCACATGCACGACCTTACTCCGATCTGAGCGGCCTTTCTGGAGCCTGACCTGGGGACCCAGGGCTGCGGGCACCCGCTCCACTGCGTGGCTCTCTCCCTAAGGCGGATTCCTGCGTTCCCTCCGTTCTCCTTCCCCGGTGTTTAGGGGGCGAGGGGAGCTGACAGGTTCTTGGGGGAGAGGTAACGGCATCACTGGGAAGTCCCTGATCCAGTTTCTGATTCCACTGTGAACTGGGTGCCAGTAGGAAACGTCTAACAGGACGGCCCTGGGAAAACCTCAAGTGACAACTTCTCTCGTCACCCGCGGGAGCAGCAGGGGACCAGGCGTTGGTGCTTCAGGGACTTTCAACGTCTGATTTGTTACGACACCTATGATCCCGGGAATGCAGGGCATCAGCACCCCACCCGCGCGGCGTCTGCAGAGCACCGGACCTAAGCCGGTCACAGGGGCCGAGACAACACGGTGGCGGCCTCTGCTGCCACAAATCAGCGCGACGCCACGCGGAGTCCGGGCCCACCGCCTGCTCGCCTCCGGGGAAGCTCCAGGTCCCTCAGCCTACGGGAGTCCGAGCGGTCGGGCCGGATGAGGCCATGCCGGACGGGGCTTCAGGGCGCCTGGCCGCCTCCCGCCCCTCACCTTGCTTCCCGCGCACTTGTCCAGGAATTCGCGCAGCTCGCGACGCACCGCCTCGCGCAGCACATTCAGGTTCACTCGCCCGTAGGACAGGTGCGCCGCCATCTTGCCCCACCGCCCCCCTTTCTCTCCTCATCCAAACGCGTCCCTTCCGCGAGTTTCGTGGGCCACAGGCGGAGTCACGTGACAGCACGTTCACGTGACCACGCTGGCGTTCGCGCGCAAACCTGGAAACCGGAACTGGCCCGACCGGCGCGGGCGGCTCCTCTAGGCCCTAGTGCCGCCGGCTTCTTCCGCTAACGCTGTTTCTGCGTGGAAGTCGCTGGGCGCTGACAATTGAGTTTAAAGGCGGAGGCTGCATCTGCTCGCTCAGTTTAAGTTTTAAAAATCGCCACTTTCATCTTAGCAACGAACTGTAAAATGGTAATTTGAAGCTAAATGTGAATGGGAATGGGAATTTTTTTTAAATTTATCTTTATTGTTCAGATTATTACAGTTGTTCCTCTTTTTTCCCCCATAGCTCCCCTCCTCCCAATTCCCTCCCCAACCTCTGACCTTGCCCCCCCACTGTCCTCATTCATAGGTGTACAATTATTGTCCAGTCTCTTCACGCATCCCCAACACCCTTAACCCTCGAAAATTGTCAGTCCACTCCCTTTCTATGCCTCTGATTCTATTCTATTCACCAGTTTATTCTGTTCATCAGATTTTTTATTCACTTGATTCTTAGATTCACTCGTTGGTATATATTTGTTGTTCATAATTTTTACTTACTTT
>PVJC01000404.1:0-128352 GCA_004026665.1 Murina feae
GCAGCTGGCCCGCGCATCCCTACCTTTTTATTTTGGCGCCGAGAACAGGAACTTTGATTCAGTCTCGATGCCGCTCCTTCTCTTCTAGTTGTAGCGCGTCCACTCCCTTGGTTCTGGAGTATGGTTGTTTAGGTTTATTGTTGTATTTTTTAATATTTGTGGGATGCTGCGCATTCAGGTATACACCTAATGCCGCCATCTTGGTTCTCTCTCTACAATAATTTTTTAATGTTTTTTTTCTTTTTTATTGAATTTATTGGGGTGACACTGGTTAACAAAATTATGTAGATTTCAGGTGCACAATTCTACAGCACATCATCTGTACACTGTATTGTGTGTTCACCATCCCCAGTCATGTCTTTTCCATCTCCATTTATTTATCACCTCTGTACTCTCTTCCACTCCCTGCTACCCTTTTTCCCAGCATTCACCACACTGTTGTCCGTGTCCATGAGTTTTTCTTTTTCTTTTTTGCTCAGTCCTTCTAGTCTCCAGCAGTTCCCTCCCTGATAGCTGTCAGCCTGCTCTCTATGAGTCTCTCTATGTTGCTTGTTAGTTCATTTTGTTCATTAGATTCCACTTATGAGTGAAATCATATGGTACCTGTCTTTCTCTAACTGGTTTATTTCACTTAGCATAATGCTGTCCAGGTTCATCCATGTTGTTGCAAAGGGTAAGATTTCCTTTTTTATAGCCAAATAATATTCCGTTGTGTAAATGTAACACAACTTTTTTCATTCATCTACTGATGGACAATTGGGCTGCTTCCAAATATTGGCTATTGTAAACAACGCTGCTGTGAACATAGGGGTGCATATATTCTTTCAAATTAATGTCTCTGGTTTATTCAGATAAATTCCCAGAAGTAGAAACACTGGGTCATAAGGCAATTCCCTTTTTAAGTTTTTCAGGTAACTTTATACTGCTTTCTACAGTGGCTGTACTAGTCTGCATTCCCACCAAACACTGCAGGAGCGTTCCCTTTCTCTACATCCTTGCCAGCACTTATTGTTTGTTGATTTATTGATAGCCATTCTGACTGGTGTGAGGTGATATCTCATTTCGGTTTTAATTTGCATCTCTCTGATAATTACTGATGCTGGGCATCTTTTCATATGTCATCTAGCCATTTGTAAGTCTTCTGCAGAAGTGTCTATTCGTGTCCTCTGCCCATTTTTAGTTGTATTGTTTGTTTGGTGTTGAATTTAAGTTCTTTATAAATTTTGGATATTAACCCCTTATCTCTTACATCATTGTAAATATGTTCTCCCATGCAGTGTTTTGTCTTTTCATTTTGTTGAAGATTCCTTTGCTGTGCAAAAGCTTTTTAGTTTGATGTGGTCCCATGTGTTTATTTTTTCTTTTGTTTCCCTTTCCCAAGGTGATATATCAGAAGAAAGTATTGACATGAGAAATGTCTGAGATTTTTACTGCCTATGTTTTCTTCTAGGATTTTTATGGTTTTAAGTTTATCATTTAAGTATTTGATCCATTTTGAGTTTATTCTGTGTATGGTATAAGAAGGTGGTCTAATTTCATTAATTTGCACATATCTGTCCAGTATTTTCAACATTTGTGTTTTTAATAATGTGTTTCATGTGCAGATCCTGTTTATGAAGATCTATTAAGTGAAAATAGGAAAATGATCACTAATGAGAAGATAGATGCTTACAATGAAGCTGCAGTCAGTGTTTTGAATAGTAGCACCAGAAATTCTAAATCACGTGTTAAGATGTTCAGTGTTTCCAAATTAATTGCTCAAGAAACTATCATGGAATCTTTGGATGGCTTACATCTTCCAGAATCAAGCAGAGAAACTGTAAGAATTCTTGTATCCGTCAGTAGATAGAGACTATAATATCTAATTGTATAGTAACTATATGTCACTATAAATGGTAATAAATAATTTATTTTATTGCAGTCTTAATTACTTATAGTTATTCTACCTAAACATACATCTAGAAATAATTTTGATTTCATCACCTAGCATTGTATAAAGTGAGAGTTTTTGTGTACTCTGAAAGGTAAAGAAGCTACAGAAAGGAGGAGGAAATGAAACTTCATTTATTAAGTGCTAGTCACTCTTACTTTACTTTGTCTAACCAAGAAGCTTATAAGTTCATAAAATACTCATGTTTGAAAACTACAACTTAATGGTCCTCCCTTAAACTAACAAGATTAAGCCTCTAGGAAGAGTACATTTTTTAATATGTAGAATAGTTTTGATTTACTTCCTTATAAACAAATCAGATTTCCTTTGATGCCCTAAACACTATTCAATGTACATAGTAAACACTGAAAAAAATCCAGATTGACAGATATAAAGGGTTGCTAAGTTCAATATGAAAGAGAACTGATAATTATGAAATTTCATACATAGTACAGCTGATATTATTTAGTTATTGTTTTCTTATAAAGCAGGGATTCTTAACCTTTTTGAGGATCACAGTAAAAAAGCAATGGTTACATTGCTTTCGGTGTTCAGTAAAAAAGCAATGGTTACATTCCTCTCCTGCAGAAATATGCATGATTGTATATATACACACACATGATTCTCCATATACTTTAAGAGGCTTTTGAACACCCTAGAACTGGTTAAGAACTTCGGGATGGAGTTCAGAGGCTAGTATCTGCAAGAGTACCGGGCACAGAACTCAGGGCTAAAAGGGTGAGATTTTCTATAGCTGAGTACTTTGAATGCTTAGGCTTAAATAATATTATCATCTCAGAGTTCCAGTTATGTCTAAACTATAAAGTTTTTAAAAACTATATTTGACTGAACCTTCAACTAGGCAGGATCTTGATAGCTTGCCTAGAATGTTTTTATTATAATGAAACCATGTTCAAGATGCCACATTTCATTTAACATTAGAAATCTTAAAACTATAGAATCCTAAGTGGCCCATAAACTGTAAACCAAATGAAAGGCATATTACAAATATTGTTTGCTAAGAATTATTTTTGTGACAGTTATTTTACATTATTTTTTTTTCTTTTTTACATCTAAAAACTGGAACTCTATATTAAGTGTCCTGGTATCTCCTATATTGAAAGGCTGATAATTAAAATTCTTTGATCTTTGACATTAGTCATTTTTTTAAAAATCTTTATTGATGGAAGTATTACATATGTCCCTCCCCCCCCCCCCATTGCCCCTTCTAGCCCACCCCACGCCTTCAACATACTATTGTAAAGGCCAGGGCCCATTAGCAGTTATGAAATTAGTTTTTTGTATTTGTTGTTTGTTTGTTTTTTTCATAAGAAAAAAATAACACAAAAATGTAAGAGTGCATTTTAAGTAGTAAGGGTAGGTATTGTTTCCCGTATATGTATCTGGGTCACATTATAAAATGAATTTTTCATTACAGACCATAGCCCAAGAAGTTTAAAAAGCCCTGTTCTAGCTATTACAGATTTAAGGGATAGCATTTGCATGAGTGGTTGGGAAATGGTAGTAAAAAGTACAAAAGCATTTTGGTTTCAGTGCTGAAAAATCAGTAGTATTCACAGGAGAAAATCTAATGTGAAATATATTACTGACAAGATAATAACCAAATAACTTGATTTGTTCCCAGAGTGCAATGATTCTCATGAACGTGTACTGCAATAAGATACTCAAGCCGGTGGATGGTTCCTGTTGTCAGCCGCGGCCACCGCTGACTCTCATGCAGAAGCTAGCTGCTTGTTTCTTCACCTTGTCTATTATTGGATATTTAATTTTTTATATAATTTATCGTAATGCTCATCGGAAGAATAAACCATGTACTGATTTGGAAAGTGGAGAGGAAAAGAAAAATATTATCAATACCCCCATGTCTCCATTAGAAATACTTTTACAATCTTTGTGCAAACTTGGCCTAATTATGGCTTATTTCTATATGTGTGACCGTGCAAATCTATTTATGAAGGAAAACAAATTTTATACACATTCAACTTTCTTTATTCCAATTATCTATATCTTGGTTTTGGGAATATTTTACAATGAAAATACTAAAGAGGTAAGAGTTGTTTTCTTTTTAGCTCATGTTATCCTTATTTCATTATAAACTCTAGATTTTAAAAAAATACAATTTATCATGCCAAAATATACAAGCATGTATATCAGAGAGGATAAATTAATGTTATTGTTATACTTCAGTTAGCAGACTCTGTTGCTTTTTTGAAACATTTTGGAGGCAGTTCAAAGAGTTTTGTGAAGATTGTTAGGAAGTTGAAAATAATGACCTGTGAAAAAATGTCATGACTTTGTGTTATTTTGCCTGGGGATGGAGAAAGTGCAGCCACTTCCAATTTTATAATGGTCTTCGAACATGACATATCACTATCTTCTATAGAGCAAAAATATATAATTGTATTAATAAATGCCTATATGCACAAACATTTTATATTAATACAATCAGACATGTACATACAAATTAGAACTTCTATAATGTGGGAAAATGTTTATACTACCTGAAGTTCCTGTTTTAGCATTTCTGTAGTTGCTCAGAATGTTAGTATAATTCCATTATAAGACATTATTTATTTGAATTAATCAATTCTATTGTGAGAAATAACTCATATGAAAATGATTAATCGGTTATTCATTTCCAGTGAGAATATTCTAAGGAAATATTCTTTTTATTCCCCCCCCCCATTAAAGTGTAAGAGAAATATAAGATTTTTTTTTTAACTGAAATCTTAAGACTTTCTTAAAATTAGAAAATGCTATATTTTTTAGATTTATAAACTATTGTCATGGTTTAATGTACTCTTATTATAAAACCATAGGTATCAACTTAAACACTATTTAAAATCTGCTAGTTTATATTAGTTTTCAAATTTATATTGTATTTTTTATCAAGAAATAAAATGACTATTTTTAATTTCCCCCCACAAATTCTTTTAACAAAAGCATTAGCTTTATATCCGATAAGAATAATTTTAACATACTTAGTATAAATTGTCCAAATAATAGCCTCATGATGAATTTTGAAAAAGATTTTGGTTCTTTACACAGACTAAAGTATTAAATAGAGAACAAACGGATGAATGGAAAGGCTGGATGCAACTTGTGATTTTGATTTATCATATTTCTGGAGCAAGTACTGTAAGTATATTGAAATTCAGAAAATACCTTCTATATTCTATCTATATATATATAAGGCAAAGTGTCCCCTCAGAAGTTTGACTAGGAGACCAGGAGTCTGATCGCTCACTATGATGTGTGCTGACCACCAGGGGTCAACGCAGAATGAAGGAAGGCCCCAGCCAGCAGCCAGAAGCTCCTGATCACAGGCCAGGCCTAGGGACCCCACCTGTGCGTGAATTTCGTGCACCGGGCCTCTAGTAGGAAATAATGTCACTTTAATGTTTTTTTTTAAGGGCATGGACTCTTTCGTATTTTATTCTCTGTCATTTATTTTCAAACCAATCTTTCTACCTTCCCATTTTTTTCCTACCACTTGACTTTGAGAATGCACAGTTTTAAAAGCAAAATCCATCGTTCTGAAAAGAGAGGCCAATAATTTATATTTTCTTGGCCTTAATTTTTTTAAAATATATTTTATTGATATTTTTTAGAAGGAAGGGAGAGGAATAGAGAGTTAGAAACATCAGTGAGAGAGGAACATTGATCAGCTGCCTCCTGCACACCTCCCACTGGGGATGTGCCTGCAACCAAGGTACATGCCCTTGACCGGAATTGAACCTGGGACCCTTTAGGCCACAGGCCAACGCTCTATCAACTGAGCCAAACCAGTTAGGGCTCTTGGCCTTAATTTTAATGCAATAGAAGCAGCTGTTAATCTAAGGGCATTATTTCATGTCATCCTATTGAACAATTAATTTAAAGTTATCAAAACTTTTTGTAGATGACAGTTGTAAAAGATTTGGAATAGGCAAGTGACTATCAAAGGAAATCAAATTAGATGATTATATTTTATATTCTATCCTTCACCATATTTTAGGAAGTTTGGGAGTTTGACCAACTATCTTTATACTTTTAAAAGTTTAAAAAACTTGAAACTCTCTTGCCCCAGTGTTCAGAGCTCAGATACTGATGGGCTGCCATTGTAGACCATGTGGTATATGCCATCCTTCCTAAGTATTACCTTCTCCGTGACATGGGTACCCTTCATTTGCTCACTCAGCTGGACAAAGTCATTGTGGTCTGGTGACACCTTGGTTTTGTCAAGGACAGAAAAAAATGTCAGTTATAACACTTTAGCTACATTACAGTTAAAACAGACTTCTGAGGGTAAACCTAAGTGTCTGTCACTTTTCACATAAGTTTTTATACTGAAGATACAAACTAACTTCTATAAAATATGTTTTAAAAATTTAAGAAATATTTGAATTTGGGAACTACTGAACTGTTATTCTAATTGTGTTATTTATGTAAAGTGCACATCTTTAAACGGTATTTGAATCAATGATAAATTAAGATGACAGGAGACTTGCTCAGGAAGGAGTGTTTTAAATTTTCATAGCAGTTAAGGTAAATAATACTGGGGGTTTTCAGATATCTCTAACATTTTGAAAATAATGTAGATGATTTGTTTGAAGAGTAAAAGGCAGAGGAATGAAGTATTATTTTTGCTGAAGTTATGTGACTATGATATGTTCATTCGTGGCAGCCGTGAAACTCCTGTGACATTGCAGCTGAAGGGACCAACTGAAATCACGTAGCCGTGGGAGGGCCAGGACAATCAGAGACCCAAGCAAAGAGAGACAAAGATGGTTAAACTTAGTATAAGACGAATTTGACAAATTCTCTAAAAAAGTAACTGGAGATGCATGTTGAATCTTAAAAATATCTCTGACATATGAATAAGGATTAAATTAATTTGAGAGGAAAAAAGGGTTTTAAGAAAATGCCACTTAGGGACGTAATTAATTGCTGACATATTAAAGGGTGATAATAGTGTAAAAAAAATCAGAAAGAAAGAATTCATGGCAGATTAAGTTCCTCAATTTAGTGATTCCAGAAAGGACTTGGATCATAAATGGATGCCGGCAATTTGGCATTCTGTTATAATCATTTGCCAAGCTAGCATTCTAATACATCTTAGACTACATTCCAATACATCCTAAATGGCAATTTAAAAAAAAAAATCCTTGTTCTGGAAGGGCATACTTTTCATTAACAGATCACTTGTTATGATTAATTAACATATCCCTGTGCTTTATACTATAGGCTTTTGCAGTTAGAAATTACCTATATCTTCACCAGCAAAGCACTATTAGCATGGATTATAACATATTTGGGGACTTAATTCTTGGATATTTAAGAGATTCAGTTAATTAAAAACTCCTTTTAATGGCCATAATGATTTTAATTACCTAATCTTAATGTTTTTAATTTTGAGTAAAATATATAAAATTTTAGTTGTGCCATGTTTTATGCTAAAACTAGAGGCCCTGTGCACGAATTCATGCACAGGTGTGGGGTCCCACAGCCTGGCCAGGGATTGGAGCCGATCAGGGCCATCTCACCCGGCTCAGCTGGGTCAGTGGGAGAGGGACAGTGGGAGGTTGGCTGTGGGAGTGCACTGACCACCAGGAGGCAGCTCCTGCATTGAGCATCTGCCCCTTGGTGGTCAGTGTGCATCATAGCTACCAGTTGTTTGGTTGACCGGCTGTAATGGTCGCTTAGGCTTTTTTATACCAGAGATAGATAGATAGATAGATAGATAGATAGATAGATAGATAGATAGATAGATAGATAATAGATAGATAGATAGATAATACTACATCAAAAATTAATGGAATAATTTTAAAGTAATACAGATGGTCTGGTAGATTGCAATTCTTGGTATAAACATTCTTTTAAGGTATAATTTATATCTAAGGGATAAAATACTATGAATTTAATATGAAAACGTATAGCATGGTAGTTACACCTGAATCAAAGATCTTGAGGGAAAATTTGTGGGACTAGAGATAGAAGATAACCAGAAGTCAACCTAGCTTAGCTACTAATTTTAATGTAGTTGAAATTTAAAATATATTTTTAAAACTAAAATTTTATTATAATAGTGAACCAGTACATGGGTTCGTGCACATTGAAGGAAATTAAGTAGAAGGTGGCCAGCGGAGCAGGACTGGGCAAAACAGGCCAGACATGCCCTGTAGCCAACCTCCCTCAGTTCCTGCCCAGCATCTGAGGAGTGAGCAGAGTCCCTCTGGCAGGTGGGGTCCCTTGGCCTGGCCTGTGGGGATCAGGCCAAAACCAGCTCTCCGACATCCCCCAAAGGGGTCCCAGAGTAAGAGAGGGCACTCTGCAAAGTTGCTGCTGTACAGGGTGTGGAACACAAGTGCAAGTGTGTGGTAAACCAGATTCGGGGCTGACAGCAACAACAGAACCCATGGCCAAAGGTGGAATCACACGGCCCCATGGAGAATCACCCTAAAATTGCTACCGCCAAGTCACTGCAACTCTGCAGCTCCTGTGTTGAGCGTCTGCCCCCTGGTGGTCAGTGCGAGTCATAACAACTGGTCGTCTGGTTCGACATAGCATATTAGCCTTTTATATATATAGATTTGACTTGTGAAAGATAAAGAAATAATTGAAATTAAAAGAATCTAAAAAAGAATGAAAACTAAGTGCCATGTGTGATCATTGATTCAGGTTCTAAATTTAAAAAAATTTTTTAAACATAAGGAATATTACTGTGACAATCAGGGAAATTTGAGTATGCATTGTACAGCAGACTATTATACTCATTAAGCTTCTTGGGTATGATAATAAAATATGGTCAGGTATTTTTTCTGCTTAGAAGATACTAAAATATTTAGGGATAATGTCATGTGGTTTGCAATATACTTTTTTATAAATTCCTTAAAATTCATTATTTAAAGCAGTGGTTGCCAACCAGTGGTCCACAGACCACTGGTGGTCCATGAGGTCTGAAAGGTTGGTGACTGCTGGTTTAAAGTATTACCTATGTCTCCTTTTTCCGTGATTGACCCCCCACTCCACCCCGGCCACTCCCACACCCCAAGACAAGCCCCCACCGCCCCAGTGTCTGTGTCCATTGGTTATGCTAATATGCATGCATGTAAGTCAGCGATTCTCAACCTGTGGGTCTTGACCCTTTTGGGGGTCAAATGACCCTTTCACAGGGGTCACCTAAATACATCCTGCATATCAGATATTTACATTACGATTCATAACAGTAGCAAAATTTACAGTTACGAAGCAGCAATGAAAATAATTTTATGGTTTGAGGAACTGTATTAAAGGGTCCCAGCATTAGGAAGGTTGAGAACCACTGATAAGTCCTTTGGTTGATCTCTAAGTCCCTCCCCCGCTCGCCTTCTCTCTGTGGTTGGATGGTCTGTTCAGTGTTACCTTGTCTCTAGATCTATTTTTGTTCATCAGTTTATGTTCATTATATCCCACATATGAGTGAGATCATGTGATACTTATCTTTCTCCAACTAGCAAATTTCGCTTAGCATAATGCTCTCCAGTTCCATCCATGCTGTTGCAAATGGTAAGAATTCCTTCTTTTGTACAGCAGCTTAGTATTCCATTGTGTAGCTGTACCACCGTTTTTTAATCCACTCATATGCTAATGGGCACTTAGGCTGTTTCCAAATTTTAGCTATGGTCAGTTGTGCTGCAATGAACATAGGGGTGCATATATCCTTTCTGACTAGTATTTCTAGTTTCTTGGGATATATTCCTAGACGTGGGGTCACTGGGTCAAATGGGAGTTCCATTTTTAAGTTTTGAGGAAACTCCGTACTGTTCTCCACAGTGACTGCACCAGTCTGCATTCCCACCAGCAGTACACAAGGGTTCCTTTTTCTCTGCATCCTCTCCAGCACTTGCAATTTGTTAATTTGTTGATGATAGCCATTCTGACAGGTGTGAGATGATACCTCATTGTTGTTTTGATTTGCATCTCTCAGATGATTAATGACTGTGAACATGTTTTCAGATGTCTCTGGGCCTTCTGTATGTCCTCTTTTAAAAAGTGTCCATTTAGGTCCTTTGCCCATTTTTTATTGGATTTTTTATCTTCTCTTTGTTAAGTTATATGAGCTGCAGTATACTTTTAAAATGGCTTAGCAGACCGTCAAACCTCAGAGGGAAAGTAGAGGCAGGTGTGGATAAGGGGAAGAGATCAACCAAAGGACTTGTATGCATGCATATAAGCCTAACCAGTGGACACAGACACCAGGGGGGGTGAAGGCATAAGTGAGGGGCGGGGGGAGACAATGGGAGGATAAGGACACATATATAGTACCTTAATCAATAAAGAAAGAAATTTTAAAAAGTGGCTTAGCATAATATGTATATAGATATGCATTGTACTATTCTCGTGACTTTTCTCTTTGTTTAAAATATCTTAAAATAGCCCTGGCCAGTTTGGCTCACTGGATAGAGCGTCGGCCTGGGGACTGAAGGGTCCCAGGTTCGATTCCGGTCAAGGGCATGTATCTTGGTTGCAGGCACATTACCAGCGAGGGGTGTGCAAGAGGCAGCTGATCGATGCTTTTTTCTTATCATCAATGTTTCTAACTCTCTATCCCTCTCCCTTCCTCTCTATAAAAATTCAATAAAATATATTTTTAAAAAAATATATTAAAATAGCCCTAACTGGTTTGGCTCAGTGGATAGAGCGTCGGCCTGCAGACTGAAAGGTCCCAGGTTCGATTCCGGTCAAGGGTATGTACCTTGGTTGCGGGCACATCTCCAGTGTGGGATGTGCAGGAGGCAGCTGATCGATGTTTCTCTCTCATCGATGTTTCTGGCTCTGTATCCATCTCCCTTCTTCTCTAAAAAAATCAATAAAATATAATTTAAAAATAATAATAAATAAAATAAAATATATTAAAGAAAAAAAGTTGAGAGAATCATTACATGAAATTTGTAATAATCCAGCATCTGGAATGTGGCAAATTGTTGTGATAGTGTTTAATTCAATTTAAATGAATAGTTTTTGCTGTTGAAATATAAGAACCAAGTCCCAACTTTGTAGGCCTAGCCCTAGTCTTGAAGGGACTTGAAAGGATATTTTATGGAGAGTGGTTAAAGTAATTAGTAATGGTTAGCCTGGGTTTGACATCTGGTGCTTTTTTTAAAAATACTTGTAGAACTATTAGATGTAAGAGTGATTAAGCCTGTGCATATGGCTCCAGAATTAGACTCTTCATTATGATAACTACTACCACAGGTAACTGTTGAGCACTTGAAATATAGCCAGTCAGAATTAACATGTGCTATACTACATAAAGTAAAACACAAACCAGATTAAGTATGATTAATTATGATAAATGCATGCTAACTTCAGAAACTTAGTATAAAAATAATATAAAATACCTATATCTTGGAATGATAATATTTTAGATATATTGGGTAAAAAATAAAATATACTGATTAAAATTAGTTTCACTTGTTTCTTTTAATTTTTTTAAATGTTCTGGTGGCCACATTAAAAATTTACTGTGTGATGCACTTTTATTTCTATTGCACATCACTGCCCTAGAGCGCTGAAGTTGGTAGTTGTACATAAAGTTAGATATCAACTTTTCATGAAAAGCAGCTGTATAGCAGTTAAGGACCATCTGAAAATGGAATGGATTGCCTTTGGAATTTGTATTTTTTCTGCTACTAAAAAGGTGCTCAGATATTTGAAGGGAACATTTTAGAGCACATTCAAGAATGAAGTAAGAGCACAAGTTTAGATTAGATAAATCTTGAGGTTATTTCAGTAGTACATTTTCCACCTTCATCCCCGTAATTCTAATATATTATACCTTCATTAAAAAATTCTGACCTAAGAATAAGACATTTAAAAATAATAATGAAGGGCATTTGCCTGGGTTGCAGGCTTGATCCCCAGTGTGGGGCATACAGCATTCTCCAATTAATGATTCTCTCTCATCACTGATGTTTCTATCCCTCTCTCCCTCTCCCTTCCTCTCTCTGAAATCAATAAAACATTTTTTAAAATATCTATGTAGATTTAGTAATTATCCCTAAAAGAATGCAATTGCAAGTGTTGAATGTCATTGAACAGGCCTTGAAAAGGTAATTTTAAAAAACTGTGTACTAGTTCTATTGTAGAGATCATGTGTATGCATCTAAAGGACTAATGGTTAATGGATAAGTGAGATGATAGTGTTTTAAGGTTATGAGAACCAGGACTTGGTAAATGAGATCATATTTCCAGTGACACCCTAAAATATAGATTAGAAATATGGTATTTTTATTCAGCCTTAAAGTGAAGATGTGATGCTCTGAAAAATCATGGCAAGTGAGTCTAAGCATCTTAGTCATAATGAAACACTTTATGTGGGTGTATAAAATAAAATTCTATAAAATAAGAGTGGAGGGAAATAATATTTCTAAAATATATTTGTATATATTTTTAAATATGTATGTTTTGTTTAATATTGTAAGTAGTCATGTGACCATTTTATTTACAAGTCTAAAGTCTATATATTTAACAGGACCAAAAATGTAGGAAATTTTGTTTTTTATCATTAGGAAAATGTGAAATCCATAGTGGTGATTAATAATTTGATATAATATATTTAGTTCTAACTAGGAGAAATATACAAAATGCTTCTATGTTAATTATGTATTCCTCACAAAAAACACTTTGCAGTTTAGAAAACTCGTACTGAAGTCAGATAACTAGTAAGTGGCAGAAACCAGAATTTGAATCTAGGTCTATCTGATTCCAAAGTCTACATTTTTTAACTCCTGCTATAATGCCTAACTTTTGAGAATAAATCTTTTCATTGAGATAATTCCAAAAAATAACAATGATCCACTATCTTGGTTAAAAGTGCTGGTTGTGGCACTTCAAGGTCTAGTTAGTGCCAACATATATCTTACATATCTGTTTTTGTCAACAGTTTTTGCCTGTGTACATGCATGTTCGGGTTCTGGTTGCTGCATATCTATTTCAGACGGGCTATGGGCATTTCTCATATTTCTGGGTCAAGGGAGACTTTGGAATCCATAGAGTATGTCAGGTAAAAATGCATTCAGTTATTCTTTTTTTTCTTTCTTCATTTCAACATGCTTTTGTGCCTAACTATTGATAAAATATAAATATTGTCATTATAAGACCATGAATAATTTGAGTTTTGAAATAGCACTTTAAAATTGTGTTATTTCTATGTTCTGTGGTTAATAATTAAGAGATAAATAATTTATTACTGAGGGAAGGGAAAATATAATTTAGATGAATGTATAATAAAAGCACTGGTACACAAGGGAAGACATTGCTGGGTTACTTTAGTTTTGTAGAAATGTATAGTTACCTGGAATTATTATTATAGCCTATGTTTTCTCTCTAAGAAGAGGATTAATATTTATTAAGTTTCTACCTTATTCTAGGCAATTTCTGAACATTATTTTACTTATCTCTCATTACAAACCTGAGTTGTGGTCGTCTCATGTACAGACCAGGACACTGAGGCTCAGAGGGGTTAAATGATTGGCCTGTGGTAACATAGTAAGTGCTGCAGCTCTGATATCAACCCCTCAAATTCTTGGTTCTTTGAATGACATCACACTGTCTGAAATGACTGTTACATAAGTCCCAAAGATACTTTTTAATTTGAGTAATATCATTTTGTATCTATGACAACTCTCAGTTTAATCCCAAATGGGATAAATCAACATCAAATAGAAATGAAATGGATACTTTTTCTTGAGGTAATCTAATCTCAGTTTATAAACTGGAGCTCTAGGAAGGAGATTTATGATTTTTTTCCCCCTACATTTAACACGATGGCAATTGCAGCCAGAGGACAACTCAGGCTTGTGCTTTGCTGGAATTTAGTTAATATATTGATGCATAAATATTTTATATTCAACTCTTTACAGTGACTGTAGAACAAATATAATTTTAGGGATTAGTAAAATATGCTTATACATTTGTCATTCTAGTGTCAAACATTTATACTTTGTCAGAAAGAATCTGTCTTTTCTGTTCATGAATATCTGGAATGAAAACCATTTTCTTCTCCTTTTTAATAGGTCTTATTTCGTCTGAACTTCCTGGTAGTGGTGTTATGTATAGTAATGGATCGGCCTTATCAATTCTATTATTTTGTCCCCTTGGTCACGGTATGGTTCATGGTCATATATGTTACGTTAGCACTGTGGCCTCAAATAATCCAAAAAAAAGCAAACGGTAAATATACTCTCTTATGTTAATAAATATGTTCTTTCACTGTACTAAATTTTTTTTAGTGGTAAAGGCTATTTATTGAGACATATAAACAGTTAAAATTTATGTGTAGTATTGACATTTTGAAAGTTTGGTCTTAAAAACTATTTCTAAAATGTTGCAGATAGCCCTAACTGGTTTGGCTCAGTGGATAGAGCATCGGCCTGCAGACTGAAAGGTCCCAGGTTCGATTCCAGTCAAGGGCACGTACCTTGGTTGTGGGCACATCTCCAGTAGGAGGTGGTGCAGGAGGCAGCTGATCGATGTTTCTCTCTCATCAATGTTTCTAACTTTCTATCCTTCTCCCTTCCTCTCTGTAAAAAAATCAATAAAATATATTTTTTTAAAATGTTGCAGATAAATAGTTGAAATAATGTAATAGTGCAGAATAATAGTTTTATCTATTATGTCTTTTCTTTTTAAATTTAAAATTTTAAAGCCATTTTACCTATTAACTAACAACAGTTTCAAACAGTACAGAACCAGAATAGAGAGAGCTGTGAGAGAGAAAGGAAAGCCAAATAGGGCTCCTGTCCCTTATATCCTGCTTCAGTCCTGATATCTCTGCTTTATTTGATTTCTTATATATATTGAGATTTTTAATAAACATTCATTTGCAAAAAAGGCTTTCTATGTCCAACAGTTTTAAAAAGTGTAATATAATTTATCTTCTAGACAACACTTGAAGCAGTAATTATCAACCTGTTTTACATATAAGGAAACCTAAGTATTTAAAAGGTTGTCATCTTTAAATTTTACACCGCCAGTCACTTACAGTGTTCATAGTGAGGCCACAGTCATTATCTTAATACTTCTCCTCCCCCTTAAGATCATATAATTAAAATATTTTCCTTTGTGGAAAAATAATTTTAAAATTTTTAATAATGTATTTACCTTAACCAAGTATTGTATATCAAAAATATTTTCTGTTGCCTTTCATTATAACATCGAATAATTTTTCACGGAAAGTTGAGTTCCAGCCTTTAGTAAAGTCCATAATGTCTTTGGACAGCTTCTGTAGTTTAACTGCTTGACATAAATTCAAAATATTAATCAGATGAATAATCAATGAGCATATAACTTAAAACATGTATATGTAAAATCTATGGTTAAATCCTAGTCCATTAGAGAGTTCTTAAGCTTTCTCTTAAGCAGTCTTACCTAAGTTAGATTCAAGATGTTTGTTAAAATTACATTGAACATATTGTTCTAAATTTTGGTGTAACTTTCAATAATGAATAGGTGTAATTGAATTCAGGAGTTGTTTTCAAATATATTTATGGTGGATGAATAGAGGATGTATGGGATATCAGGTAAGTAGCCTCATACCTAGCAAGGACCCTCTACCTTTTTTTTCTTTTTGTCCTACTTGTAACATACACTGCTTAGATGTAGTTTGTATAATTTATAAGCAGCCTTAAATTGTGTTAAGAACTATGCAGGATATTAATGCTTTAAATAGTATCGAATATTTTTTATGTAAATTCACAATTTTTAATAAAATTTAAATATTTTCTCTCTTAGGAAGTTGTTTCTGGCATTTTGGTTTACTGTTGAAACTAGCCTTCTTGCTGTTATGTATATGTTTTTTGGCATATTCTCAGGTTTGTACAGTCTTTAGTTTATATTTTGTTCTATTTTATTTTAGAGTTCAAATCTATTAAGGTATGTGAGAAGATTCAGAGCTTTTCTTTAGCTTCATTTTTTAATGACTGTAATAAAAGTGTCACTCGGAAGTTGACTACTCAGTGTAGATCTTTTGAGACCCACTTTCGTTACCCCTGTTTTGTTGTAAAAGCAATTTAAAGCTCTTCCTCTGGCAATTGTTCAGAACCCATTTTACTTGATCAATCAAACGTTTATTGAATACCTCTTTAAGACACTACTCTAAGTGGAGATCAAAATTCTCTTGACAGAATTTGCAGCTTGGTTTGTGCATTATTCATTGCATCAAAATGTTACTTGATTTTTCCATAACTGCAGAGTAAAATTTTGGGAGTTAGTAAAACCAACTTAGGAGCAATGGGATTTATAAATATGTAGTACATTTAATTTAATTAAAAGTTTGGTCATTTTCTCTCAACTACTTTAGTAGAGTTGCAGACTGCTAGCTGCTGGTCAGTCCATGAGACAGACATATCGTTTAGGCAGTACAATAAACAAAATACTTTATTTTGAATGCCTGTAGTTGTGACATATTCTGCACAACTTGCTCCTGTCTCCCAGTCTCTCTGTCTTGTACCTGGTTGCATCAGGTACAAATGTCATATAAGCTGTGTGTGTGTGTTTCTCTGTAAAGCTGGTTTCTGGCTTGTTTGTTTTGTAGGCTTTCATACTTTTTTTCATACTTAGAAATAAAGCATTTATATTACTGCTCTACCTCTAAGGTTTTTTGCAGAAGATCTATGAAATAATAAACAATAGGCAGATGTGTAAAGAAATAAGCCAAGTAATTGCAACAACTACTTCATAGTCATTCATTAAAATTCCCAACGCTCTAGTAGTGCATCTGAGGAAGAGAAAGAAAGGTGGACCTGAGGTTCAATAGAGGAACTAAGGAGGTTTCCCCTGCCCTGGATTAGTGTTTACTACTGCACAAGACAAAAGACATAGTCCTATATATATAGCCCAGTGTCTTTCACATAATGGATGCTCAATAAGAAACAAAACTTTAATCAGAAATGAAGTTGTACATTACAAATATATATATGTGATGCATATAATCATATCTAATAGCTATATACCTATTAAGTCATATTTCTGTATTTCATATAGTTTGCATATATGATATATAAGTACTTTATATTGAAAATTTTGTTAAGAATCATCCTTAATATTCTGAGGCATAGGTAGGACCTATTTTTAACAAGCTATACGCATTTTAAAATCTGTCATTAAAAGGAGAATATTACATTTTATTAAAATAATAAAGTTTTTCTGACCTAAGCATTCAGCATTACCTAAAATACAATACTGTTTTCATATTTTCTTAGTTTTTATTAGCCTTTTAAAAAACTGTGATGTTAGACATTTTTATACTGTGGAATTAGGTATAATAATGGAGTTTTCTTTAATAGAGTTTGTCGTCATTCTTTAGTCTGGAAATTGAGGTTTTTGTTCTCTTCTTTGAAAGACTTCATTAATGTGCAGGAATGTACCTAAGACTTCTGCCTCTACATTCTCAGATGTTTAAGGCTGTCAGGTTAATAAAGGGGCACAATTCACTAGCTTCGCCAGAGGAAAACTGTAAACTTTGTTTCAAAAACTAGTAATGGCACTTGCCAGTTGATTTATTAAGCTGAGTAATACAGAGGATTCTTTTAACTCAACTAGTTAATTATAAATTATTAAGGACATTTAGAGAAAGAAAAACTATATTTTAACCTTAACCATCATTTCTTAGGTTATTTATAGCATATTGGCTGAAGCCTTTTGTATTTTTGTGTTTTGATCAGTAAATATTAGCTGTTTTTTATACTAGATTTAAATTTTTAAATGGAATAATTTTACAATTACCAGCTTGTTCTTTTTAAAATTTTCAGTCTCAGTAGCCTTTCGTGTGCAGTAAAAGTAAAGTAACAAAAATGTTTTGTCATCTTTATTAGCCATCAGTAGAATAATTTCTTTTTAAATGAATTTCAAATGAAGTGATATTTGTAATTTAAATAAGGAGAACCTAAAAACTGAGTGATCCTTATATAATTCTAACTTTAGAAAATTATTATTTATAATGAATTGCAAAACAACTATTGACTGTACCATTTTAATTTATTTTCTGGATTCCCTTTTTCAGGGTGCATTTGAGAAGATCTTTTCTCTTTGGCCACTGTCCAAGTGCTTTGAACTGAAAGGAAATGTGTATGAGTGGTGGTTCAGGTGGCGGCTGGACCGTTACGTATGCATTTACCTTCTGACCTTTTGCCGTTTCATGTTGTACTCTTGAAAAATCATTTGGAAAACTTTTTATCTATTTTCACTTAGTTTTAGAATAAGGACACGTGTCGATATGTTAAGTCAAAGCAGCCCTATTTCTCTACATTTTTATAGCAGAGAAAGGGTATCCCTGTACATCAGCAGAAACATACTGTGAAAATGTTGTCTATAAAGTGGCCTTTGTATGCGTCAGCCCTTCAGCACAGTATGTGTTGAGTCCCAGTATATGCCCTAGTGTGGGTGTGATGAAGGCTATGTTAGAGAAAGAAGCCATACCTCCAGGCTTCTGAACCTTAAAATCTAGTTTAAAACCCAAGATGACTACTTATAATTGGGTGTTAGGTAGGCAGTATGAAATTGGAGGTAGAAATTTGAAAAGAAAGAGCGGTGTCATGCATGGGTGATTTCATTAATTTAATATTGAAGGATAGTTAAGATTCATACAGTTGCCCAACAAAACGTAAAACATCCAGCACAGCGTTCATTAAATAATAGGCACTGAATAAATATTAATTACCCTTCTTTACTCTTTTCCCTTTTCCTCCCTTCTTTCACTTACCCCGTTCTTCATTCAACAAATGTTTTCTTAGTGCCTATTTCTGGGCCAGTGCTTGGTTCCCATTACCTGTGCATTTTCCATGAACTGCATTGCATTTCAAAACCATGTATTAATTATTAATAAAAAGCTTTGCAAAGGTCTTGTCATCAAATAATTTTAAATTCTCAACTTTCTCACTAGAGCAGTCTACTATGATATGGTAGTTCACGTCAAGTCTTTATTTAAAAAGAAAGCTCTCTCCACCATGTGTTTTCCACTCTTAAGTGCATAGACTCTTATTTGAAAGTATGAACTTGGTGGTGTTATTGTTCTGTCCTTTATTCTTTTGAAAGAAGTATCAACATAAGATGTTTTATCTTGGATGAGTACAATTAAATTTTATGTGCCTTTAGAATAGTTTTTTATTAATATTTTTAAATTGTCATTATTTCTTCACTTGCATTATTTCTTCAGTTTGAGCCAGTTTGTCTCATTTTGTTATAAGAGATGTTGGCTTTACCATTGCTGATAGTTTGTAACAATCGGGGGTTATTTCATTGCTTGAAGTTTTATTCTTGAAGTTTAAGTACTAGAAACTCTGAAACTACTATAAGCTTTTAACTTAATTACTTTTATACATGTTTTTTACCATTTACTACATTTTTGCTATTTATTGGAAAGAAGCTGTTTAAAACAAATTTTTCTCCCCTTATTTTTCAGGTAGTCTTTCATGGAATGTTGTTTGCTTTCACTTATCTGACTTTACAGAAGCGTCAAATACTTTCTGAAGGAAAGGGTGAACCTCTTTTTTCAAACAAAATTTCAAATGTTCTATTGTTTATTTCAGTAGTTTCTTTTTTGGTAAGTTTCAAAATGTAATCTTCTAATTTCCCAACATTCTAATTGGTATACAAAATTTCCTTTAAGAGATAGGAATTGAACCTATTATTTTTAATAAATAAGATACTTTAAAATTCTTTTTTTAATTTTCCAATTGAACATAAATTCTGAAGTGAATACATATACAAGTTAAATATGAAGAATAACTGAAAGCTAAGTGATATAGCAATTTTTTAAATTGTAATAAATTTGGAAAGAAATATAATGTAAGGTGTTTGACACAAACAGCCACCATTGCCTCGGGATCACTGTTCCCAGAACAGCACAGACCAAAGCCCCTCTCTGTGCTTTATGTCTGGGCTGTGGAGACACCAAACCAGTGATGAGCAAACCTGTGGAAAATTTTACTGAAGCTTTTACATCACATAATGAAGCATAATGTGATAAAGAAAACGTCAACATTTCCTGAGAATGCTGCCTCTTTAAGGCGTAGCTACGTTTGTGAGCCTATTCATGTATTTTTTGTTTTAGACCTATTCCATCTGGGCTAGCAGTTGTAAGAACAAAGCAGAGTGCAATGAACTCCACCCATCTGTTTCTGTGGTGCAGGTAATTATTTTGATTTAAAGAAATTGTTTCTTAATTCTTGATAAGGACACCATCTTTAGCAGCAAAGAAATTTGAGATCAAACTATTTAAAATGTAGTTATTTTACTTAAACTTTCTAAGCCCTAGTTTATTGTAACAGGGATATTAAAATCTCTTTTAAAGAGTTATATTAAATGTATGGAAATGATCAGTATTTGTCACTTAGTAGGCACTTAGCAAAAATGTTCATTGTACTTCTCATATTTGCTTTTAACAAATTTTTAATCATTTACCAAATATTTGATGCCAGTATGTATTAGGTGTTATGCTGACGGATATAGTGATTACCAAATCAGACATACTTTATATCCTTATTGAGCCTACATTCTTCCATTACAGATAATAATCATATAATTACCATGTAATTGTAGAGAGAAGTACATGATGCAATAGTAGACCGTCATGAGGGGATATTACCTAGTTGGGGTTGGAGTGTAAGTCAGGGATGATTTCCCTGAGAAATCTCAGCTGATTTGGAGGGATATGTAGTGTGATGATGAACAGGGTGCTTTGGAAACACACAAGACTTCTTCCTAACCCATCTTAATGTCACAGCAAGGTTCTCGGAGAAAATAGTGTCTAAGCCAAGGTCTGAAAAATGAGTAGCTCAGCAAAAAGCAGCAGGGAGAGTTTCTAGAGGATCCTTACAGAAAAGATCTATATCATGAGGCTTTATACATTTTGCCACATAAATGTGATATCTCTTTCTTCATAAGGAGCCTCAGAGTGGGTTTATATTTTTTCTAATAAGCATAAAACTGCTCAACCATGTACTACCTAATACCTGCACTGGTATGCAGTATACAAACCACATGTTTGAGAAATTGAGTTTGTATACACTGTAGAACAAAAATAGCTTGCTATTCAATTGGGGGGGGGAAGTATTCTGTATGTATCAAGTTTAAGAATATAAAGAATAAATTATGACTTGAAGGAAAGTAAAAATGCTTTTAATAAACTGATAATTAATATTTACCTTTGTGGTTTTTTTCTTTAGATTTTAGCCTTTATTCTAATAAGAAATATTCCTGGATATGCCCGTTCTGTTTACAGTTCATTTTTTGCTTGGTTTGGAAAAATTTCATTAGAGGTTGGTACTTTAATATTTTGCTCTGTCTTACACAGCCAAGTGTTACATATATGCTGGTGTGCATATACATGTTGTGTTGTACATTTATATATATGTGTGTGTGTGTGTGTGTAAACCTGACATGTTTTTATTTTTATTTTCTCACCCAAGTATATGTTTGTAGTGATTTTTAGAGAGAGGAAGAGAGAGAGTGGGGGAGGGGAGAAACATCGATGTGAGAGAAACATCATTCGGTTGCCTCCATCAAAGCTATGTTACTTAGGAAATTATGGGGTGGAGGGGGATTTAGTACTTTCAAAAGCAGTAAAATATTATATAATTTTTTACAGCTTTATTTAAATGACTAGACATAGATGACTTTCACAGTGTTCTTTATACTGTCTTAAGCTTTTAAATACAACCAAGATGCTGAGATGAGGAGAGAAAAAAGTAGATATAATACTAGTAGATATAAATGAAATCAGCTGAGGGGATTTTAATTTGTTCATCTCCATAATTAAATATGGTAATAATGCTTATCATAATAAAATGCATTCTTATAATTAGAAATTTTGGGGAATTTTAAAACTCAGTACATTTTGTGTGTAATACTTAATATGAAATTAATCTACAAAATCAGTTTAAAGTAGGTTTTGAAAACATTCTGCGTATTCTGAGATGTATTTGAAACAATATTTTAAAACAATTCATATTGTAATCATAAAAGATAAATTTTAGAGCATATGATTCATTTAAAAGATACATTTTTTAGTGTAAGATGTATTAAGTTGTCTTTATAATAGGGATAGAAGCCCTGGCCCATGTGCTAAGTAGTTAGAGCACCAGCCTCAAGCACATAAGGGTTGAGAGTTCAATTCCTGGTCAAAGGCATGTACTTGGGTTGCAGGTTTGATCCCCTACCTCAGTCAGAATATATGTGGGAGGCAACCAATCAGTTTGTCTCTCTCACATCTCTCTATCTCCCTGTGTCTCTTGCCTATTTCTCCCCCTCCCTCCCTTCTAATCTCTAAAAAGCAACATAAAAAATAAATATCCTCCTGTAAGGATTAACTAAAATAAAATAGGGAAATGAATGTCCCTTTTGAGTTCTTGAATAAATGCTCTATTATTTTTTAAATCTCAGATTACATAGAATTTAAAAATCCTGATTGTGAAAGACTTACCAAGTTATTCAGTGGACTAAAGAATATTTATTTTGCATGCCCCTTAATATTTAAAGCATGAGAGTTTTATAAACTTTGAATTAATTTACTATTTAGTGTTTCTATTAAAAATATAGAAATTTCATAGTCTTAATATTTGTTGAAGTAGCTTAAGCATATTTCTACTTTGACATTTTGAAATAATGTGAAGAAAGAACCACATTTGTAATTACAATAAAAATAAATAGTGATGTTGTCTAATATATATATACTCATAGAACTTGAAATACACTTCAGAAACATGTGAATGTGGTCAGAAGCGTTTGGCCATACATAATAAACATGGGGACATCTTAAACACTATGCTATTTGCACTCAAAATTTATACCTACATAAACATATTCTATATGTGTGTATATATATATATATATATATATATATATTCCATATATTCCATATATATATATATATATATATGGACACAGATAATACACACAGGTTTGTAACTGGATACACACACGTGCGCGCACACATGCGCACACACACAGAGTCATTCTTTACTTGAGGTCTGAATATGGGAATCCAGATATCTGTCAACTGTCTTGCAAAGATAGATGTCATACAAAGAATTTATATAAAGTTAGAGGGTGTCTGTGGTTCGTTTCTTGAGGACTTTGAATCAGTGCTTCCACAATTATGAGTTCTGGAGAGTGGACTCTGCAGTAGTCTTTTCAGAACCAGCAGTGGAACAGAATTAAAAGGTTTTGGAAAAGTCTGCTAATATAATTATGCTATCAGATGTTTAAATTAGGAAAAACTTTTATATTTATGGACCCTCTGTACATATCTAACTTGAAATATTTTTCCTCCTAGTTATTTACTTGCCAATATCACATATGGCTGGCAGCAGACACAAGAGGCATCTTAGTACTCATACCTGGAAACCCCATGCTCAACATAATTGTCAGCACTTTCATATTCGTTTGTGTGGCACATGAGATTTCTCAGATCACTAATGATCTTGCACAGATCATTATTCCTAAAGATAACTCATCTCTGTTGAAAAGATTGGCATGTATAGCTGCATTTTTTTGTGGACTCCTCATCTTATCATCCATTCAAGATAAATCAAGATATTAAGTTGCTAAAATTCTAAAAAACTTAAACTCTTCAAGCTAACTTGCCTGCTTAGAGGAGAAAAGCATCTGTCTTGAGATATAATTGTATAGGTAAATAAAAATTTGTGCAGTAAGAGGACAGCTGAGTGATATCTGTTGAACATGTGTGGTTGTATATATAGGAAATGTACATATCCGATGTGAAATACTAAAAAAAGTTGATGAAGCAGAATGCATTTTAGAGGATTGCATGTGAAAAGTCTTTTCTATTGGATCTGTATTTCCATTTATAAGTGATTTTAAGTTAACATATGAAGGCAGGAAAATAATTGCCTTTCCAGTAAGAAATAATAGATAATTTAGTTAGCTTAGTGTCACACTGTTTTGATATTTACTAAATTTGTGATAATAAGATTGTCTGCACCAATATTCATTGTGGTAATTCCTACTTCATTGAAAACTTTCTCAAGAATGACTACAGTATTGTTTTCTTGCCATATGTGCAACGATGTGGAGTGATGAACAGTACGCCTTTAATTTATGTGTTCTTGTTCTGTTGCTATGGTTTTCCTGACATGGTTTTTTTTTCTAACTGTGGTTTTCAGATATAGTAGTACAAGCTTAATTCTTTGTACTCTTGGTTTCAGAGTTGTTCTAGGCTCCATTGCAGGGTTTTGTCATTGTTGATGCTATTACTTCTTTTTATAAAAAGGCCAAATTTTCTTTCCAACTCAAACATTCACCTTAAGCTATATCAGTGTCATACCAGTTACCCTGTGGATCCATTTAATATGTTTTCCCCTGACTAATTTTGTATATTATTTCCAATGTTTGGAAAGTTCTTTATAATCATTTTATTTCTTATTACTCTCTCCTATTTTTTAAAAATATTTATCAATCTAAACTTATGCAGTCTAGTAAAGATTCAAGTTGTTACGATTGAGATGTATGACCTTCAGTAGAATTTTAAGTACACCGGTGACTTTGGACAATATATATATTTTTTTTTTTGGATTGGTTTGGTGTTGTTACAGCTGTTAGAGGTATAAGTTTATTTATCTGTTGTACAGATTTTATTACAACTCAATGTGTGAAAGATTGCACTTGTTTGCTCTTATGTGTGGGGTAAAATATATTTTCTGTTCATCATGTATGAAAATATGGAGTAATTTAAACAGTAAATAAACATTCTGTGGATGCTTATTTTTGTATGGCAAAGTATCAATTAAACTGTGCGTGTTCTTTTTTAAAAAAGCTGGATCCATTAATGATTGGTTTAAATGTCTAATTCATTTTCTCAATTTAGATTTGCTTTTTCAAGCTCAGGGTAGATCACTGTGATAGTTGAAAAAGGAATAACTTAGTTATCAGACCTTTGAAGAAAAATCTGTGCAGGAAGTGTAAGCATTATGATATATTAGTAGTTTTACTTGAAGATTTTAAAAACTTAATATTTCTTTAGCACTGGATTTATGTGCTAGTGATATCTTCTCATTAATTGAGGACTATTTCTAAGACAGAAATGTGTGTTCTTTCCTTTTCTCTCTTCTTCTGCCCTTACTTAATCTTTGACATTTCCCAGATAGACAATTGTAATGATTCATTGCTCTGCCTCCTAGACTGCAGCCTTATAAGTAGAGAATAGTATAGTTATAAATCAAAAACTTCCAAGTACTGTGATCACATTATTCTTGCTGGTGTGGCTTGCCAATGAGTAGAGTGTATTTTAATTTAGCTTGTAAGTTTTGTCACCTGGAAAAGATTCTTCCTGATGAAACAATTGAAGAAGAAAGATGACCAGTATTTCTGGTTTTGAAAACACTTTTGTCTCTAACACTGATACCTAAGAGTGAATATGTTTTCTCTCCTTTTTGAACTCAAGCCTAAAACTTAATGGTAAACCCTGCTTCTTCATCCACATGCTCTTATTTAATATCCCTCACTGCTTTATTTTGTATATCTACACTAATCTACACTAATAAAAGAGAAAGATACAAATTGATTGTATCTTTGTGGCGCCCACCAACCAATCAGGAGTGAGTATGCAAATTAAAGATGGTTAAATTTGCATATGCAGGCACTGAGTGGCAGGGGTGGGGTGGGATGCTTGGTCACCATGGTGACGACACAGGTGTTCCACACTGCCCCAGCTGCTCAGGGCCTCTGGGCAGCATGGGAAGGCAGAAAGGTGGCTCCGGACCAGAGGGAAGGCAGTGCCAGCAGCCAGGGAAAGGAAGGCCCATTTTTGCACAAATCTTTGTGCATCGGGCCTCTAGTAGTTACATAAAATAGTTAAAATATAATGCATTTGTAATTAAAATATGTTCTGTTTGTTTTCTTTATGAGTTTTTATGGATAAGAGATGAATATGGTAGAGGTTGCCAAATGATAACATCTGTATATGGTATATGTTTTAATATTTTTCCTGCTCTGACTCAGATACTGACTAGATGCTTTATTCCGTCATACCATTCTTCAGGAGATGTTTAACAGAATATTTAGATATGCTGAAATTGAGATAAAGCCACAGAGGTTCTCTAAACTCAGATTTTCTGTAATATAAATCACATTGAGAACTCTACTATTGGCCCCAAAAGGTTCTCACCTGCCTCAAATTTACCCAATCCTTCCCTGTTTCCTTTGACAAACCTTCCTATTTTTAAGGATAGGCTACATAGCATTAAAAATCCAAAGCCTTGGCCTAAAACCATTCATTATACCTACAAACTAGACTATTATTTGCTTAGGTGCTGGTATAAAATAACCTTTATTCCCTGCCATTCCATTGTGAAATAAGTTGACCAGTTATAACTTTAAAGATGGGAGATTTTTTTCCCTCCACAAATAAGCTTAACTATTTCAAATGTTAGCATAGGGAGTTTTAAGCTTGGTAAAATTAACTTTAATGATAGATATATCTACTTATATTCATATCTTTACTAGATTGTGAACCATTAAGGCTAAAAATAAATAAACCATAGGACCTGGGATAGAACCTCTATGTAAGAGATACTTAATAAAAGCCAACTTGTCAAAGAATGTGCACTTCTAGGAGAATGCCGCCCACTCCCTTTAGGTTGTCCCTCCCCTTTTAGATATGAACTTTCACCAATCTAGAAAACCTTGGGAGAGTCCAGTTGGGATTTTTATGTTGAACAGTATTAAATTGCTAATATGCTACCATTTTTTACCTACACATGATAGAAATTTTGACAGCTCAGACAGCTCAACCTAACAGCTTCTCTTGTTGAAAAAAAACACTTGGTTAGTTACCTGCAGGGTTGATCTTGACAACTATTTTTAAAATTCTAAATATTAAGTTTGATAATACTTAGGATGATTTTAAGGATTGGTGAAAACTTAAGATACTCATATTTGAAAAGCACTTTATATTTGCTTTTCATGAGATCTCTTCTAGTGTCATATGATATGAATTAGAAATATCATAAGACTTCCTTAAAAGTTACATCCATAAAGTAGCATAAACAAAAGACTATTTTCCAAAATTATGGAGTTGAGGGTATTATGAGCTATATAATATCTATTGGACTAGTTAGAAATCATTTAAATCTTATATTTTATTTATAAAATATCATTCCAGAGCACAGAAAAAATGGAATACAATCAGCATTTTAAAAAGAAATTCATGGTTCCTAAGAAATGTTTCTGTTGTGTAGGGCAACCATTTTTTTTCATGCTTAAAACTATATTTAAATTCATCTAGTTGTTTTAGCTTTAACTTCACTAATACCTAGTGGTGCTTATTGAAAAGACATTTGAGAGAATTTTCTAATAAAAATTGCTAAAAATAATCACAAAACTATTAACAAGATTTTAACTGTTAATTCTAGAGCTACTACAGATGGGATTATTTAACTCTTTTAATCTTCATTGCCAAAATAATAAAGGCAGAATTTAGCTGGGGGTCTATCACCCATCTTTTTTTAATTTGAATTTCAGCCAGGCCAATCTTGCTGTTCCTCAAGTGTCATACTGTTTTTTCCCTTTGTCCCGTTTCTTTTCATCTACCTAAATCCAACTTATATTTTTAAGTAGAATTTAAACTCTACCTTCTCTGTGAAACCAATACTTTATAATGCTCTTATACTATTCTAATGTTAATTACCTGGTCTCACTATTTTGTTATTTTTTTCGATTCCTGCAGTAAGATTGCAACCCCAGGGTTAAAATGGCATTTTTTAGGGATATAGTAATGTGCTATACACAGAGTCCATACAGAAAGGCTTGACCATCAGTTAAGCTGTGGCTTTATTTCTCCCACCTTAAAAACAAAATTCCTCTCTCTTGCCTTTCCAAAGCTGCTGCCTCACTTATCTTCTACATACCTGAACTGCTCTTGTCAAGATCAGCAAGCATCTCCACATTGCTAAATCCAATGACCAGTTCTCAGTCTTTACCCTACTTGACCTGTGAGCAGCAGTATTTGACACAGTTCATTTGCTACCTCCTTTCTCAACCATCCTCCTCCACTGTGCTTCCAGACATCACCATTTCCTGTTTTCTCCCTATCTTGGTAGCCATTTTTTCAAGGTCTTGTTTCCTGGGTCTTTTTCCCACCCTCAGCCTCTAAACTGCAAATCCCCAAAGCCTAGTCTTCAGACCTTCTCTACACTTGCACCTTACATGGTATCACCGAGTCACATGACTATGCTGATGACTACCAAATTTATATCTCCAGCCTGAACGCCTTCCCTGAAGTTCAAAATCCAATAATCACCTGCCTACTTTACATCACCATTTGACTATTTAAAAGACAACTCAAATTTAACAATCTAAACCAAAACTAAGCTTTCTTACTACTGGCCAAAACAAATGAGAACACCCACAATCTCTCCTCCATAAATGGCAATTACATCCTTCACGCTGCTCAGATTTTAAAAATTTGACTCTTTTCTCTTACACCAAAATCTTACATTTTAGTAAATCTTGTCAGCTTCAACTTCAAAACATAGCCATAATTCAATAATTCAACCATTTTTCACAGCTCCAATGTGATCACCCTGTTCCAAAAGACTACCAGCTCTTTCCTGCGTTATTGTAATAGCTTTACTTGTATCCATCCATAGTTCTGACATTCTTATACTTTTAATTACATTTTATCTTTCATCTTCTCCCCCATTAGAATGTAATCTTTCTGTTTTATTCACTATGGTATTCCCAGCTTCTAAAACAATGCCTCGATTATTTGCTGTAATGAATGAATTAATGAATACTGCAAAAAATGTCAAATACCAACATTATTCAAGGCAGTTTGGCAGCCCTGCAAATGAGAAGGCAATTGGGAACAAACTTTTCCTTTCCCTTAGCCATTTGGACAAGAGGCTAAAGATGTACTTTATTTAGTATTTAGGATGTTAATTTACATAATGTTATTTTAAAATTTTTAACCCACTTATGTAGCCAGGTAAATAGTGGCTCTCAGCAGGGTGATGGTCTTTCTCTCGTATAGTAGCTACCAGCAGAGCTGAGCTCCAGCCATACCAAGTAGAGCCTAAGTCTTGCACTCACTGTGGGTCCTATCATTACTTATTCTCTTGCTCTATTCAAGAAAGTGTCATTGCATTTACACTATTATTTTTCTTATAGTAGAGAATTACATTTTTGGACTTGTGTCACCATCATATGTAGGAAAATAAAAAGACAAAACAAGAAAACGATGTATATTGAAAAGAAATATTGTACTTTTAGTGGAAATCAAAAATCTTTCTGTGTTCAAGAGTCAAAGAATGACTATGTCAATGAATACTACTTTAAAAAAAGACATTGTGAAATAAACACTAAAAACAATTGCCATTTAACACATAGAAATGTATGTGTGAGTGCCAGTATATGTAAAATCATATTAATATTAAATGAAAGCCTGAAATTTCAATAAGACTTGAATTTAAATAAATTTTAAAAAATCATAATGCTGTGAAATTCAGATATAAAGTGGAAAAATGCATAAAAACATTTAACAGATGGTAAGTTTTAAAAGCATATCCATTGATCCAGAAATTACCTGCCAAAAATAAATAATCTTTTGAAAATAGAAGGCTAATTGGGAAAACTGTCATTTCCCTTAGTATATGAATATATGGCTGAAAGCTTTAAAAGTATAATTTGTGGGAGCCCAGATATTAACAATAACACTTAGTTAAATTTATTTGGGTTTTTAGCGAGAATACTAATGTAACTCAGAAACACACCTATGTCAGGTTCATTATAAGGAAACTAGAGGCCTGGTGCATGAAATTCATGCACTTAGGGAGGGTCCCTCAGCCCAGCCTATGCCTTCTTGCAGTCTGGGAGCCCTCAGGGAATGCCTGGCTGAGCGGTGCTCCCTCTATGGGAGCACACTGATCACCAGGAAGCAGCTGCTATATTGAGCATCCGACCCCTGGTGATCAGTGTGTGTCATAGTGACCAGTCATTCCACCGTTCGGTCTATTTGCATATTAGCCTTTTATTATATAGGATGGTTTATTGATTGATTGGATTGAGAAAAATCTCAAAGTTTGATATAGGTTAATATTAATATTAATAAAGTTAATAACTAATACGTATAACAGAAAGTACTATTGTGATGATTGCTGGACTTACAAAATGAAACTAAAATTAGTGATTTTTCACAAGGACAAGGAACTCAAGTCTACTCATTTCATTCCCTGGGAATGACTTTTTGCTAAAACTTTAAAAGTAGAATGCATTCTGGATATAGTCATTGATACAAGCTGAATGTGTTCTATGGCATATATTACAGACAGGTCAATGTTTTGCATGATGATTTAGATGTGCCACATGGGAGCCTGCTGTATGATAGGAGATTCGGTGGCACTGTACCTAGAGATTTTTGAAACTATAGGGAGATATTAAATTTTTCACATCATTCAAGAGAAAATGACCTTGTTAGCTTCACTGCAAAGGCTGAATAGAGTTAATTTTGACTGAAAATACACCCATCTTACCAGTTTGAATATTTGTCTGTAAAGACATTCAAAATGACTGAATAAAATATATGATCTAATTTGTTCTTCATTCTTAGGATAATTGTTATTTGGGAAAACTTACTTGGCAAAGTGTATTCTGATTGATCTTTCTCATGGGAAAAATGGTTTCCACAAAAGAAAGTGGTGTCAATTACATTTCAAAATTGTGGGGTTAAAGACTGAATTCTAGAAAAGATTTTTTATTTTAGTTCTGATAACAAATTAATAACACTATTTTACCTTTTCATATGAATAGTGATAGTAAAAATGAATAATGGCAGTTATAGAAATGCCATAGATAATAGTACTAGACCCTGAATATGGCAAAATTGGAATACCTGAATTCTACATATATGTTAAGAATAGATGCCTTAAAATATAAAAACTGTTATTCTGGTATTTTATCAAGGTTCAAAAGTAATAATTATGAAAAATTTGGGGGACTACAAAACAAATCAAGTACCCCTTATCTTTAAAGGATTCAAAGATAAAATTGTACTGGACATGTCAATGAGAAATATGCCATTTTACATCTTAGTAAAAAACTTGTATTGAGACATTTATTCTAAATTTAAGATAAACCAAGAAGAAAGAAAATGTCATAACTAAATTTATTTTTCCTTTATTTTTAATTTAAAATGTCTCCAATAGTATAAATGCTTATGTTGTATTAAAAGCTTATGCCATCTAATCTAATAAAAGAGTGATATGCAAGTTGACCCTCACTCCATTACACCTAAGCCATGCCCACCAGCCAATCAGAGTGGCTATGTGCAAATTAACCCAGCCACGATGGCGGCTGGCAGCCACAGAGCTAGAGCAAATAGGAAGCTTCCGTTACAACAGCGATGGAAGAAACTGCCTGCCTCAGCCGGCTGAGCCTTCGCTCAAGGCAACAAAGTTTCAATTATAGAAGATAAATAAACCCCAGAAACCTGATTCCAGCCAGCCTCGTTGGGACATTGGGTCAATGGGAGCTGGGGCAGCCTGAAAACAGCCCTCAGCCCCTCACTCAGGTTGGCCACATCTCCATGGGGTGAGGATCCCCACTGAAGGGCTTGGCCAGCCTACAAACAGCCATCAGCCCCTCACCCAGGCTGGCCAGGTGGATATCCCCCAAGGGGTCCCAAACTGTGAGAGGGCACAGGCTGGGCTGAGGGACCCCCCCCCCCCCGCCCCGCCAAGTGCACAAATTTTTGTGCACTGGGCCCCTAGTCATACAATAAAAACAAAGTTTGATTTTTTATCTGGAATTTTTAAAAATATTTAGCCCTCTTTGATTTACTTTCTATCTACTTACAGTAAATACTTGATTTTTTACTCCAGGTTTTTTTCATAAGTAGGCCAGTCTGGATTTTTTGTTTTGTTTGATAATTTATAGCAGCAATTCTCAACCTGTGGGTCGTGACCTCTTTGGAGGTCAAATGACCCTTTCACAGGGGTCGCCTAAGACCATCTGCATATCAGATATTTACATTACGATTCATAACAGTAGCAAAATTACAGTTGTGAAGTATCAATGAAAATAATTTTATGGTTGGGGTCACAACAGGAAGAGCTGTATTTAATAAAGTGCCAGAAGGTTGAGAACCACTGATTTATAGGGTCAAAGTCCTGCTAATAAAAGAAATAGACTCTCCTCTGTGACACTAGATAGGTTCAGTGGCAAGATGTTTTTCCCAGGTAAGCCAGGGATTAAATGGTGACAGCATCTCTGGTGTGGAGAGAGCAAACTAGAACTAAGAACCCATCTTTTCCTCCCCTTGCCTCCTTCCGTGTCATCTCTACTTCAGGACACTGTCACTTGGGAAGTAAAAAGTGATTGAAAACATTTTGTTGAGGTCTGAGGGGTCTAGTACAAAATTTAAAGTGGAGCCTGGTCGGGTGGCTCAGTTGTTGAGCGTCAGCCTCTGAACCAGGTCATGGTTTGGTTCCGTCAGGGCACAGACACGGGTTGCAGGCTTGATCCCTAGTAGGGGTCATGCAGGAGGCAACTGATGGATACTTTTTTATCATTGATGTCTCTACCTTTCCTTCCCCCTTTCTCTTTGAAATCAATAAAAAAATATTTTAAAAATTTAAAATTATAAAGAAATAATACCTGGCAAGATTATCCAAGAAAAAATTTAAATAGAGTAATGTAAGGGGTGGGATTTGTCCAATTAGATATTTATAGACATTATTAACAGTGTGTATAAGTAACTAATTATAACAGTGTGGAATAATACATACAAAAATATATATATTAATAGAAAGAATAGGAAACAGAAACATTTTAATTCAGGAGATATTAAAATGAGGTAATAATTTGATGTCACATTACTAGGGAAAGAGAAATATTCTTTAGTTCTGAGACATTTGCTCAACAGTGGAGGTGGAGGCAGTAAATCCCTTTCTTACTCTATATACCAAAAGACATTTAAGATGATTAATGGGTTTAAAGTTGTCAAATACAAAGTAGAAAATGTATGTGACTATCTCAAAATGAGGAAAGACTCATTAGGGATAAAGCAAAAGGTAAAACCAGAATAGCTACATTCTATTGCATAAAAATTTAAAACCAATATGCCAAAATATAAAAAGAGAAAAAATACAAGCGAAAAAAATTTTAGCATGAGTATTTGACAAAAATTTAATATTCTGAGTATATAAAGAGCTCTTAAACGTTTAGGAAAAAAACACAAGATATTTTCCAAATTTCAGTTAGCTTTCGATTAATTCTATATAGGAAGTCACTTCATTCAGATACTTTGATGTTCATTATGCAAATAATTTAACTTGGAAGAACATCAGAAAATCATCATACTCAGAGCTGAGCTTTCTATGGATGCTTTTCAGGAGTTGGGGGAGGAGATTTTTTTAATGGCCTCTATGTTTAGTTATGCCTTCTTTTCACATTTTCCAGACTAATATTAATTAACACTCAGCTACATTGAACAGAAATTTGGAAACTAAATGGCCCATCTGTCTATGTAAGTGTGCGTATTCATTTGTTTTTTTTATTCCTAGAGAGAATCTTGGCCAAGCTCTAGCATATTCCCTCAGAAACTACTGATTACTGGACACTTAAACTTCTCCCAAAAGATGTCCCTCCTATACTAGTTCAATGTCCTACTAAGACCACTTTTTTCCTAGGTCCCTGGAATACTGAACTCCAGGTGTAGGTTATTCAGTATTGAACTCCCAGCTACTTCATGTATATCAGCTGTGGATTTGGTTGATAGACATCCTATATAATAAAGAAGAAATATGCAAATTGACTGTCACTCCAGTCAATTTGCACCCACAGCTGAGGCTAAGTTCCCATAACGAGCCTTAAGGAGCAATCAGCAGGGACCTGAGGCTGCGCACCCACCCACCTCCTGCATGGAGCTTGACAGGGGACCTCAGGTCCTGCCTTCCACCCACAGGGCTTGACAGGAGACCTCAGGCTGCTCCTCTTGCCCTGGCACCAGGCCAGAGGAACTCAGGCTGCACCCTCTTCCCTGGCGCTGGGCCAGGGGACCTCAGGCCATGCCCTCCACCCCAGCACCAGGCCAGGGGACCTCAGGCTGTGCCTCCTGCTCCGGCGCCAGCCTGGGAGATCACAGGCCACTCCCTCCCCCCAACAGGGCTTGATGGGGGACCTCAGGCCGTGCCCCCCTGCCCTGGCACCCAGGGGACCTGAGGCTGCACCTCCCCACCTGGCAGGGCTTGACAGGGTGGGACTGGCCGAGTCTGGATCTAGCCCAATGAAGGGGGACCATCCAGGTTTGGGTCTCGAGCAATTTTGAGGTGCACATGGATGGTTGAAGACTTGACTCTGGGTTCCATGGTGCACCCCAGATTCTAACAGGAGGAAGATTTTCATATACGTTTTACTAATTTTCTTTAATCTCTGACACTTCTATTATAAAGGGCAAATAGAAATATTAAAATATTTCCTCTAATCTCCTTTTAATGTGCACGAATTTTGTGCACTGGGCCACTAGTGTATTTATAAAGGGACATTAAGGATTTTCTTTTATCATCTCCTCAGATCCTTTGAAATGTACCCCATAATTAAGCCAGGCTACAGCTAGCAAAGTCCATCTGAACGTTTATCTTCATTATATAATCCTAGAATTTCTCTTTGGTTTGAAGCCATTCGTCAGCATTGAGGGCACGCTACAAAGCAGTTTTATGAAATTCATCATTGTGTCAACTCTAAGAATGTTGATTACATTGCACAATGGCCTCTTTATGTGACTCTCAAGGGTAATGTCGTGTCGGACTTTGTAGCGGCATATTTGTCTTTCTCCTGCACAGTTCATTTGCTACTATCTTATGGATACTGAGTTGGCTTTTCGTGTTTGCTGATAAAAAGCTAGAACTACAGTTGTGCTCCATCCCAGAGAACAGGCACTTTGGTCTGCATTATTTACTCATGCGTGGCCCCTTTTTCCATCTCATTTGCTTCAGATGATGTGATCTGGCTAGGCTTTGACCAGCTCACTACCTGTGAGCTGCCTTACATCCTTTTTTGGAACAAGGCCATGTGGTGGTCATAAGTGTTTTTTCAGACCACACCAGTCAGGATGAGCAAGAGAGGTCTATCCCGAGCAGCTCATAAATGTCCCAAGAATAAATGTTCACAGTTTGCTGTGATTCATAAAAATGAGACTGAGAGTTCTCCTGTTCTCACCATGTTATCTTCTTTCTTCTCAGCCAGTGCTCTTCCCTAGAAACAATGCTTTTGTTTCTAAGATTATCAAACATTCTAGTGGTATCTGTTGATCCCTTCCTAACAGCCAATTTTGTTTCCATTTTGGAGCTTACTGCTCTGAGGATCAGATGCCAGGCCACCGCCTCAAGACGTTGGTACACATTTGCCCTGAAGACAGGGCAGTGACCTCTTCTGTGGATATGTGCTTCCTACTGCCGTATCATCGGCTGTTGCTCTGACAGCAGCTGGCCTGGACAAGTGGCTTCCTTTTGGACCATGAGTCACATGTGCACTCCCCACTGGAGTGTGGTGTCCATGCTCCATTGCTCCTGGAGGGTTCAGGAAAATTCCTGTTTCTTGTGGCTTCAGTGTTCCTAGCCCTTCAGAAACAACCCGATAAAGGAGAGTAAGGGTGGCCTATGCTCTACCCCCACCCCACCCCCACACACAGAAGGAGGAGGCTCTAACCCTGGATTTCCAGTCTGTGACCTGGGCCAGAGCAGTGAGCCTTGGCAGAGAAGTGAGTGGCAAGGTGGAACTTGGAGGAGCTTTGAGTAGACCACTCAAGATAGGAGGTTACACTGCTTCTCTCCTCACCCCCTTTTGCATATACCCGCAGAGAAGGCGATGTTAAAGAGGCCTCTTCACTACACAGGCCAGAAAAGGCCGCTCTGAGGAGATAATACAGGGTGGGGCAAAAGTAGGTTTACAGTTGTGAGTAGAGAAAATAATACAATAATTAATAAACAAGAATATAAGAATAAATCTGGTTTTATGTATTCACAACTGTAACCTACTTTTGCGCCACCTTATATTTTTGTTTTTTAATCTTTATTGTTGAAAGTGTTACATATGTCTCTCCCCTCCCCTCTTGACCCCTTCTAGCCTGTCCTTCCCCCACCCCCCCACCCCAGGCCTTCATCACCCTATTGTCTGTGTCCATGGGTTATGCGTAGAAGCATACAAGTTCTTTGGTTGATCTCTTCTCATCCACCCTCCCATCCCCCCACCTCCCCACTGCTATTTTAATAGTCTGTTCCATGTTTCTATGCCTCTGGATCTATTTTGTTCATCAGCTTATTCTACCCCACCCTATACATTTTAAGAAAGTTGTTTACAAAGCAAAAGCACCATAAGCCAAGCAAAAGACAGACTGAAAAAAACTACTTGTCTATCTCATATCACAGACAAAGGGCTAATCTCCCACACATGTAAAGAATTCCTCTAAGTCGATAAGGGCCACCCATAGGTAAATGGGAAAGCAGTATAAGTAAACTGTTCACAGAAATAAAAATATTAATTCCCTTAAGTATATGGCAAGAAGCAGACCCCTAACACATGTTGGATTTGTGGGGCTGCAGGACACAAGCATTGGCACATTGCTGGTTGAAAGTAGAAATTGCTGGGGTTCCTAAAGGAGGGTGATCTTACTGTAAATATCAAAATTAAAATGTACATACCTATGACCCAGTAGTCCCACATCTGGGAACTTACACAGATACTCCTATTGGTAAGAAATGACATATAAATAAGGCTATTCACTGTAGTAATATTTGTAATAGTAACTGGTTGGAACTCAATAAGGAAATGGTGGATTTCCTTATAAATGAGCAAATGACGGATCAATATGGAAACTAATAAGAGAATGGGGCCCTCATGCCATGTAACACTATGCTAGGGTCACAAAGAATGCAGAAATGACACAGCAATAGGGAAAGATCTCCGAGGAATATTGCTAAGTTTGTTAAAAAGGTCAGAGGCCTGGGTCGCATGGTGTATTTCAGGTTGAGAGGGCGAGTGAGAACATACATTGTTATTTCTTTGTATTGTGTAAGGAAACTCTGTAAGAATGCACAAAAAACTAGTAAAAGTGGCTACATGTGGTAGGGGAGCCATAATCATGACAATTAAGCTGATGAGGGGCTATGGAGGAAAAGAAAACTGTTCACTATCTCCCTTTAATATTCTTTGGGTTTTAAGTTATCTGAATATATTCCCGACTCAAAAATAAATGCATACAAAGAAATGATGAAGGAAGATGACCTTGAGGGAGGACACCCTGGGACACGGCCTGGCGCCAGCATGCATTCCTATTTCTGCTATCGCCACATCTCCCCGTGGTATTTTAAAGATGACCAGAATGTTGAGAGAGAGGCTTACCAGCCCTCTGGTGTCTCCTTTCTATCTCCTCTTACAACTCCACTGGTATTTTCGAGGCCAGCGCCTTGCCAAAAATGAAGTGTACACACGCTTCATGCGGGAAGTGAGGGGCAATTTTCATTCTTGTTCCCATACCAGGCCTGTTTCTTCTGCACGTCCCGCTTCTGATAATAATAGAACCCCGAGGGAAGAATGAGAGGTAACCTCTGGAAGGGCAGAAGCAGGGGGCGAAAGGTCTACATCAGCAGGAAAGAAAGAAAACCTGGACGACTGCAGCCTGTGAGAAAGGAAACATAAATCCTCACACGAAATGCCCGTAAACAGAACAACATAAAACAGGACGGAAGCAGCACCATCACATCCTCGCTGGCAGAATACACGAGAAAGTGTAAAACCGCTGTGGTGATGCGTGGACTTCAGCTAGCCATTCTGTTTGGTTGACTGAATGTGCACATTTAAACATTAACTGACAGGGGACCTACAGAGAGGGGGAACGTTTTCTTGGCAGAGTGGGAGCCAGAAGACCCACGCTGCTGCCTGCCACGCCGTGAGGAGCATGGGGGTGGGAAGACCTGGCGAAGAAGCTCCGTAGAAAAAACTTGGAATGTGCTCTTAATCGTAGACAGATGGAACATTCAGGGCCCAGATTTCTCCCCCATGAAGCACAGACTCAATCATTTTATTCCAAAAAATGTTAAGGAAGGTGTAACCAAAAACCCACTGTGGCATGTCACAAAAAGAAAGAAAAAAGGGAAAAGCTCTGTAAAGTTCCCATAGAATGACCAGCTTTGAGCAGTGTTGCTTCCTCATGTGCCTTCCAAGTTAAACTATTTCTACAATAGAGGCCAAAGTAACAGAATTGAAGCGATGTCCTATACAGAATCATAAATTATAAACTGGCCACAGATTGGAGAAAATCTTGGCCTTTTTAAATAAAAGTAAATGAAATTATGAGATTTTTATTTATGACTATTAAAGTAGGTTTATTTACTTTTTAAATTTGTTTCAACTTGCCTGTTAACTTATGGCATTTCTCTTAATCAAGAGAAATATTTTTTAATAAATGAGTATTACAATTGTATGTTTTGCTTTCTTTTTTTCAATATCTGTTTAAGCTCTTTCTGTATCAGAAAAATTAGATTGTATTTTCCCTCCTTTCCTTGCTTAAAACTATTATTATCAATTCTCATAAAACTTGATTGGCAGTTTTTTCTTCTGGTCCTTTGATATAGCATATGAATTTAACTCTAAATTGCTGGCTTTTATTATTTATTTATTTATTTATTTATTTATTTATTTATTTATTTATTTCAGAGAGGAAGGGAGAGGGAGAGAGATACAGATACATCACTAATGAGAGAGAATCATCGATGGACTGGCTGCCTCCTGCACACCTGCTGGGGATGGTGCCTGCAACCCTGAGCACAGTGCCCTGACCAGGACTCCAACCCTGATTCCAACTGTGACCTCCTGCTTCATAGGTGGACACTCAACCACTGAACCACACTGGCCGGGAGATTTCTGAGTTTCTTTATCATCATTGAGTACAGACACTTCCCTGGTTGCCCTTTGTGGTGGCTCGGGAGGTGTGCTGCTCAGATCGCCTTTCAAAAACCTCACTGTGAGGACCAGCAAGTAAGAAGGTCCCCGTTGGGAAGGGGTAAATGATCCTGGGAGGGGCTGCGTTTACACATCGGCCGATGGGGGGAGAGTGTGTGTGTGGAACTAAGCTAATCCACGTGGCTCTACTCAGCACTCCCTTGTCCTAGAGTCATTGCTAAAACGGAGTGCGATTTCCAAGCGCTCGGACCCTTCCGGAAGGGAAGTGTGGATGAGAACTCCAGAGGAGCCTGCGGAGCTAAGGGCAAAAAGAATTCCTAGTGCAGTTAGTGATGGAACTAATTGCAGAGAGAGGGACTGTGTTTGCCCTATGAACCTCTCTTTTTAGGATTTACTCTTAGAAAGGGTGGTCCACAGGAATCGGGTAGGTCAAATTCCCTGAAAACGTGGCGGTGCGTTTGTGTACAGCACCAGGCGTGACTGTGATGGCCCCTGAGAAGCCCCGCTCAGACATGCTCCAGATCCTGCCCCTCGGCATCGACCTCCTGGCTCCCAGCCAACAAAGAGCATGCTGGGGGTCCACACACCAAGCTCTTCTCTGAGGCAGGACTCCCCTGGGGGTAATCTGCACCTCTCTGCTCCATGCACCCCAAAGCTCCTCGGACCCACACTCCCAGCCTTTCTGCTCTCCCTTCATGCGTTGTGGTTGGAGGGAAAGAGGGCAAGCAAAATGATTAAGGAATTTTGAGCTTGAACATTTTTATGTAAAAGATTATAATCAGTCAAAATAGAAGACAAGTAACAACTGGGGGAAGTATTTGCAAAATTAGACAAAGGGTTATCATCCTTGCTATACAAAGCACCCTTACAGGTTACCAAGAAAAAGACAAGCTTTAAGTTACATATCGATAAAGAAAAAAACCAGCATTTTATTAAGAGAAAAATTAAAAACTGAAAATGACCAATTATGGCTTCATTCTCCTATTGACTCAACCACCAAAACATTATTTTCCCTCAAAGAATCCTTTAGTTTATGTAAGAGGGTTTCCCAGGGCTTAGACACAGGGTGGGGCAAAAGTAGAGTACATGAAACACAGAGTTTATTCTTGTATTATTTATGAATTATTGTATTATTTTCCATATGAACTATAAACCTACTGTTGTCCAACCCTGTACTATTTTTTTTCCAATACATACATACCTATGATAAAGTTTAATTTATAGATTAAGTACAGTAAGATATTAATAATAACTAAGAATAAAATAGAACAAATGTCACAAGGTACTGTAACAGAAGCTATATGAATGTGGTCTCTCTCTCAAAATAGCTTATTATACTGAACTCACCTTCTCACTTAAAAGAAGCACCTTATAGCTCTTCTTTGGCATATCTGAATTGCCAGTATCACTACTCTTGTGCTTTGAAGCCATTATTAAGAATTACTTGACACAAGCACTGAAATACCACCACAGTCGATATAATAACCCAGATGGCTACTAAGTGACTAGCAGACAAGTATTGCATACAACGTGGACTCCCTAGACAAAAAGATGACTCATATCCCACGCGAGATGAAGAAGGATGACACAAGATTTCGTTATAATTCTCACAATGGCGTGCATTTAAAAAAATGTCAATTGTTCATTTCTGAAATTGTCCATTTAATATTTTCAAACCATGATTGACCTTGGGTAACTGAAACTATGGAAAGCGAAAGCACAGATAGGAGGAACTACCGTACCATGTCATAAACAACAATGTAGGGGACTACATGGCAAAGAAGTGAGATTGTCCTCAGCCTATAGCCACCAAGACAGCAAGCACTTCAGTACTACAACCACAAGGGATGAATTCTTCCACCTATCAGTGAGCTTGATTTTCCTGAGTCTCAAGTAAGATCACAGCTCAGACCAACACCTTGATTTCATCCTGGTGAGACCCTGAGCAGAGGACTCACCAAATCCATATCCAGACTCCAGGTACATGGAAACTGTACGATAATTCATTTCTATTGCTCCAAGCTGCTAAATTTGTGAAAATTTCTGTACAGCAATTGAAAATAAATCAATGACTGCTATATGTCCCCTAAGCCTTCTTTTTTTAAAGAAAGTATCCATCATATTTATCAAGTCCCTGTCCCACCATTCTGTGATGGGTTCCAGGAGTGGGGCATATTACTCACAGTTTTAGTATATACGTCTCCATATCAAGAGGAGTCACATCCAAGGAGAACCATCTGCGCCTGACATAGATCATAAAATTCTGTGCTTTGTAAGCTGTTGCCATGTTTGGATGTGAATTTGGAGTCCTGAAAAGGCTTTAGTGTATTTTGCCTGTGGAAGGAACATAAATAATCAGGGCTAGTGTGCAGACTATGGTAGATTGATTGCATCAATGGTCTCTGTGAATATAGCCACCCCATATCCACAATCAATGCTATAATCTTATACTCTTCTACTGCTCAGATTTAGGGCTCAGCCAGTTTTGACCAGTGGGATATTAGCAAATATATCACAAAGAGTGGCTGGAAAGAAGATGCATCTCCTACTAATCCTTTGTATGACTGAGTTACTCTTGTCTGTGTTTCCGCCATGCTATGAGATCATCACCATGCCAGCCCAATTAAATACGATAAATTGGGAAGAACACAATTTATCTTCCATCCTAGCTAAAGCCATCCTAGATGACCAGTAGTCAGCCAACTTCAGGACATAAGAGGAAATCCAACTTAGACTTGAAGAAACTTCCAATCAAACCTAGCCTAAATAGTTGACCCCCAGTGCTCTAAAAAAAAAAAAAAAGCTTATTATTTTTTGGAGTGATTTGCTACCTAGCAGAATTGTAGCAGTAAAGGACACATCAAACAATAATATACATAGCACAATCTAGTTGAAGGCTACATCTCCTGCCCCATTTTTTATTTTTAGGCCCTTGGCATTTCTCACAAAATAGATTTGCAGCCTTGTGAGTCACTCTGATGCAGAGTTGGTGGACATGATAGATTGGAACTCTTTTAAGAAACACCTTAAGCTTCTAATCCATGATTACCACCTATCAAAATGTATATTGCTGAGCATCACTAGGAATTCATTCCAATAAAGAATTCTTCTGTCTAAATGACTCTGACTACTTGGCTTGGCCTAGGAACATATGATCTCAAATTCAGATCCCCAAACACATTGAGGGAGCGATTTTAAGTATTCATTTCGATTTTTCAATAACATTCTCACAGGAGGAATCACCACAGATACATTAGGCCATTACCCCTACTATTTACTTTTGCAATGTGTTTGCTCTCCTTGAGGTTTGTCTAAGATAGCCCCTTGTTACACATTCACCTAAAACAAGACCCCTGGACTCCATTATCTTTAAACGTGACAGAACCTTTGAACACTTTGCACAGATATAGATATTGCCAACCATTTGTATACATACCTAGTTAACATTTTACTAAGATTATCTGTTGTAGCCAATTATATTTGTCTCGGAGACTTGCCACAAACTTATATACACAAACATTTGGCAGATGGCATTGACATTTCTGAGATGGCACATCTACCTTGCTCTTTACTCTAGTGAGAATTGGCCTTTTAACCAGAAAAAAAAATGTTCAAAATGAAACTCTTGATTTTGTCCTTGATAATTATTCTTTACTCAGCCTTTTCAAGCTCAGAAAATCCATCAAAAATAACACCCAGGAACTAAGGCCCTAACTCTGGAAGTCAGCTTTTTTTCTCCTTCCCTACATTTCTACTATATCAGCAAATCCTATCAATCCTATGTACAAAATGGTTCTCAAATACAAACACTTCTACCCGTTTTTCATTCTCCATTCTACTCCTGGATGGTGACTTTTCCTTCCTCTGCATTAACTTTTTGCCATTTTAGCCATTCTTTATATTTTAGTTAGGGTGCTATTTCTAAGAACTTTTATTTTCAGACAATTTTATTTCGAGCTAATTTCAGAGTTGTAAAAAGTTACTGTCTCCCCTCCCCCCATGTAACTGCTAAAATATATTCCTAAAGTAGGATCTCAGAGAGGTATCTGCATGCCCATGCTCACTACACCATCATTTACAATAGCCAGGAGGTGGGGGCAATACGAATGCACATCAGCAGATGAATGGTGAAGAATATGTGATGTAGACATGCAATGAAATATTAGCCACCTTCAAAAAGAAGGAACTCCTGTCACATGCTTCAGTGTAGACGAACCTCAAGGACGTTACGCTAAGTGAAATGAAACCAGACAAATACTACATGATCTCACTTATATTTGGAATCTTAAAAAGTTGAACTTATAAAAGCACAGAGTAGAATGGTGGCTGCCAAGGGGAACAATGTAAGGAGAGATTTTGAGACTACATAAATATCCTCCTATACTATAGACACAGAAGATGTGTGTATACATATATACATCTATATGCTTTCTATCTCTGTCCATTGGGTGTTTAGGGCCCAGATCTTGGTTTCCATATAATCATATATTTATGGTTCTGTTGTTAAACAGGTATTTCTATGGTGCTTGCAGAAACCATGATTTTATAGTTCCATCATATCTCCCACATTACTTGGCATCCTACTGTAAGAAAGCATTCATTCATTCATTCATTCATTCATTCATTCATCTATTAATATCAGTATAGATTCAGGGACTCTTATAATGCATTATTTATAATACAGTACTTTTTTGTGTGTGAACCAAACTGTCTCATTTTTGGCCAGTGTGAGCCCCTTCTAGCCAGCTCCTCAATTATTTTAATAAACTTCCATCATCCTTTGAGCATTTTCTTATCTTTTTTAGCACAAGAAGATGTCCCGAGTTGCTGTAGTCTTTTCCCTGCCCCAGCCCTGAAGTCAGCCATTCCCTCAGAGGCCTGGCTCCCAGAAACCAGCATCTGGCCACCAGGTGATATGAGGCATGGCTGCTCCTGGGCTCTCTTAGGAGACCGAACTAGGAAATACGCAGTTGTGTGTCCGCACACACAGGCACCTTCTACCTTCTGTTTATGAAAACGGAGGGCTCATACCGATCCCTCTGATTTCATTCCCACACGACAGAGGTCATTTGTGCCTTTCCCCTCTCCAGTTTTTAAGTCCCTTCTCCAAAGGTGACAAGCATAGCTTCCATTATCTGCAAAATCTCTCCTTCTGTGCACCTAAAAGACAAACTGGCTTTCAGAACTGAACGATACCACAGTAAAAAACAAGCAGAAAGCCTAACTTACTGGAGTGCACTATTTCTTTACAGTTCTTGTTTTTCCCTTCACACAGATAGTCAAAAGACTATATTCCAATGATATGAGTTCTACCTGTAACCACTTAAGTATGTATTCATTTTGCATACAGCTGGATTCATTTTTTTAAGTTTGTAAGTTTTCATTACAGTTGACATTCAATATACAGGGTGTCCCCTAAAACATGCACACACACTTTAACAGCTGATAGCTCTACTTTGAAAATAAAATTTAATAAACGCTGTCTTTATAACTATTCAAAGTGTGTGTATACATTTTTGGGGTATTAGTTTATATAATATATGTTGGTGTCAGGCATACAGCATAGTGGTTAGACGTGAATATGGTTCTAAGAGTTAGAATTATACCAAAAACACTCAGAGCAGAATCACTCCTCTGCTCCCATCCCTCCTCCCAACTGTTACCCAGCACCTCAGACAGCTGGGAAGATCATAATTTGCCTCTAATTGTTTTCACCAAACCTGTTGCCCCAGGTGTTTCTTACTGGGTGAGCTCTGAGTCAGCTACATAAAGACAGCCTTGCAAGTGGTCATCCAGGGAACCACCGGGCGGGGAACATAATGACAATTGCCCCGGAAAGAGATTTTGCAGGCACTCCAACCTCATTCGGTTTCTTCTGTTGGCTATCAGACTGTGGGTTTTTATCATTACTGTGGCTGTTTTCAAAGCTACCTTGGAGCAGGAGAGGGGAGGATGAGGTGAGTTTAAAATGCCAGGAAGCTTGCTGTTATTACTAGACTCAACTGTAGGTAAACAGTCCCCAGATGCTCTAAGCTTTTGGTTAACTACCAGAGTTTTGAAAATGCTAATTTTGGCCATTTTAGATAGTTTTCTCTTTTATGGAGGAGATAATTTTCAGTTGTATTTACTTCACCATTTTTGCTGACCCAGAATGATTTAAAATATATAAAAATAAAAATAGACCCTACCCAGGAAGCACAGTTGGTTAGAGCATTTTATCGATGCCAAGGTTGCAGGTTTGATCCCTGATCAGGGCACATGCAAGAATCAACCAATGAATGCACAAATAAGTGGAACAACAAATCTTTGTCTCCAAAATAAATAAATAAAGTAAAAAAGGAAAGTGTAAAAAATATATGTATGCGATCATGTTAGCTTTCTACTTCAAATGTTTAATTTCCAATGCTCTTAGAATAAAATCCAAACTTGTTGATAAAAGTCTGTAAGACTAAAAGGAATCTGTTTACATCTCCAGAATTATCTTTTCTAAACAATTTTTTTAAACCTATTGGCTTTTTTTTTTTTTTTTTTGCATTTTCAATACAAATTAATTGCTATTGCTATTGAGGTATAATTGGCATTTAACATTGTGCAAGTTTAAGGTGTACACTGTGTTGGTTTGATATATTTGTACCTGAATTATCCTTAATCCCACTTCCCTCTCACTCAAAATGCTCCGGCTATGCAGAGCCCCTTCACATTGTTGAGAGCTGAGTGTCAGAAAACATACCTCAACCGCCTACAGCACAAAGAGAACTGGTTTCTGATCATTCTGTTGGATCCCTCTTTTGTGCTCTGTTGGCCTTGATTCAAGTACATCCGGAAAGAGCACATTCCTCTCTCTCAGCAGCCTTGGTAGAATTGACCTATCTCACAGGCTCTCCTGGGGCAGATGTCTGAACCTTGTAAGGGATTCAGTGTTCTGATTTGCCAGACCTGGCCAGGTCTTGTGATGGGCATGCAGTCAATTCAAGTGGAAGCACCTGGATTGAAGGCAGGGCAGGGAATGGTTGCCTAGAGAAGCATATGGAAGGTTGCCAGGAAAAAGACCAATAGATGCTGGGCAGAGGCTCCAACCACTGGGTTCCTTTCCACTGCTTCTGGGTGCATCCACACACTTGCTTTTTCATCTGACCAGATTGCTAAGCGTGACTGGCTCATGATCATTCTCTCAACTTTATCTTAAATGTTTTCTCTTAAAATAGACCTATTTCAACCATTTAATAAGTAGCTGCTTTCCCCACTCTCTATTACAACACTCTTTAACCTTCCCAAACTTTAGTAACTGACATGAGATTGATTTTCTCAGCAAATATTTATTTACACCAACTAGTGCTAGACAGTGCACTAAACCTTACTTTTTCTTTCATAACGCATTATTTCTCTTTTACTTCCTAAGCATAATTCAATGCCTAGAACATAAGTCCTAAATAATATTCAATGAATAAAATGACCTTGATACTTAATAAGGTTATTTTATATGTTTTGGGTGAGGGAAAGAAAGAGAGATATATTATTTTGTTAGACAAGTTTATCTCAGTCTTTCCTCATTGTTTGACCACTTAATTTGTTTTAGGCAAACACACAGACTAAAATTAGGTGATAAAAAGAAGATTATCATATAAAATCTTATACAAATTAAACGTAATATTTATAAAATTAGTAACAGAAGTCCACAATAGATCACTGGAAACTCTAGGGGCCAGTATATTTCAGTATTCCATTGTGTTCAGATTTTATAAGTGTAACTAATGTAAGTATGTTCCTTACACTATATAACATATTCAAGTAGGGTAAGGACAATATGTTAAAATTTCCACAGCAAAACATCATACCAAGAAGAATTAAGAAAGACAAAACAAGTGTCTTCATCTTTGTTTAGATCAGGTTCTACCATTTAATGGATTTGTTATGAACTTATAAAAAAATTAAGACCTTTGGAGTTGGGAATTGCAGATAAAGGATTGTGAACTTGTAATCACATATTTTTCTACAAGAAGTCAATGCAATATTGTTCCAAAAGTAGTTTCTTTGCTGTTGTTGCTTTTATTTCCACTGAATTAAAAGTTCTAACTTACAACTTAGGTCACTGGGGATGATAGAACTACTTATTCACATGATTATGTTTTTCATTATTATATACAGGGTGGGGCAAAGGAGGTTTATACTTATGAATATACAAAACACAGAGTTTACTCTTGTATTATTTATTATTGTATTATTTTCTATACGAACAACTCAAAACCTACTTTTGCCCCACCCTGTACAGCTGTTAGTCCATAAGCACTTATCACACGTTTTGCCTAGTGCACATGGTCATGTTTACCACACTATTTCCTGAGTGCACAGGAAGATTACATTTCATAGTATCAGTAGCAGCTATGTTTGGGCAACATGACTTTACCAGTCAACGGAGTATAGACGAAAGTGATAGAAGCCATTTGAAGCCCAGCTCTTACCAACGTTCAAGATGACCTTTCTTTCAGCTCTCATTTTGTTTCCCATAGAAATATTGGACCTATGTGTGTCAGATGTATAGCAAACATGATAGAAGACTGACATCATTGCACAGGGCTAGGAGTGACCAGTAAACTTTACTGTGTTAATGCACACAGCTCACAAATAATGTTTCCGCAAACAAAAAAAATCAGTCCTCTCCTGGTATAAGTTTTCAGTGATAGAGCAAAAAAGTCATTAAAAGATACTTTTTTATATAGTCATCTCATGTATATCACAAGTTGTATTTAATCCCATTGCAAAGTGAAATGCCAACTAAGAAGTACTAGTAATACAGGAACTGCCTTTTTAACATTGGCTGTTATTGTCAGTGATACCATGCAAAATCCATCCAGGGATCAAGACATGTAGCTAATAAGTTCTTCAGTTTTCTTTCTGAGTTTTTCAACTCATGTTCCCATAGCACCTCCCAACTTCTCTAGAGCACTGGGATCTCGCTCAGCCTGCTCTTAACCAAAGCCCCAAAGTGCAAGGGAATTCATGCTCCCTGGAGCAACTCTCAACTCTGGGATGGTGAGTCAGTGGATGAAAGTCTAATTCTCCTGTTACTTGGAAGGGAAATTCTGAGCTGCATTCTACGCAATTAAAGGGCCTCTAGTAGGACCTAGTTCTGCTTTCTAGAATAAGAGCCAGATCAATGACATCTTTTAGGTTGGCTTTCCTTCAAAACATCCTAACCTCCTCACTCTGCTTCCATACTCTGGCTTCCTAGGATCACCTCCCAAATGAACAATGTGAGTGTGTGTTTTTTGGGGAGAGACAACCAAACTAATTCAACATGTCTGTTGAATTGTGCATTTTGTGAATTTACCTATAAAAGCAATCAACTTCATTCCCAATTGGTTGTTAGAAAGCCCTAGCCAGTTTAGCTCAGCGGCTAGAGCACTGGTCTGTGGATCAAAGGGTCCCTGGTTTGATTCTGGTCAAGGGCACATACCTCGGTTGCAGGCTCCTCTTACAGTCTGGCCCCTGGTCGGACCTTGTGCAGGAGGAAACTAATCGATGTGTTTCTCTCACATCGATATTTCTTTCTCTCTCTAAAAATCAATGGGAAAATATCCTCTGATGATGATTTTTAAAATGGTACGAAAAAGACAACAGATTAGTTACTAGGGTGGCACTAATGAAACAGATTTCTTGACCCAATACAATCTACTTTTAAGATTGCCACTTCTCTTTCACAGCTACATTCCCAATGTGTATAGCAATCTTCGGCATATCCAAGTGCTCTTTTGAATAAGTATTTTGAATTAGATAATGAAATTCTATTCAGCCATAAAGTAGGAAATTCTGCCATTTGCAACAATGTGGATGGACTGTGAGGGCACTATGCTACCTGAAATAAGTCAAACAGAGAAAAACAAATACTGTAAGATCTTACTTATATGTGGAATCTAAAAACATCAAACTCTTAGAACCAGAGATCAGATTTGTGGTTGGCAGATGCAAGGGATAGGGGGTGGAGGAAAGGAGTGAAGGCTGTCAAAAGGCACAAATTTCTAGTTATAAGATAAATCAGTTCTGAGATGTTAAATAGAGCATGGTGACTAGTTGACAATACTGTATGGTATATTGGAACATTGCTAAGAGAGTAGAGCTTAAATGTTTTCACCACAAGAAAAAAATTTGGTAACTATGTGAGGTGATGAATATAATCTAAATTTGTGATAATTTATCAAATCATTATGTTGGACATGTTAAACTTATACAATATTATATGCAATTTATATCTCAATAAAAATGAGGGAAATATTTTTTAAAAGATTGGCACTTTCTGTTTTGGCTTCTTCTATGTAAAATCCTCACATAAAATCATGTATTCTGGTATCTTCTATCTCAATGGGTTTCACCATTTGATGCCCCCCAACCATAATTAGCCCCTTTCTTTAACACTTCTAATATGAGTGTACCAACTGCTCTTGAATCTGTCCGTTCTCTCCCTCTCTTCCACCACTATTCTAATAAAAACTTATTCTCCAAATTTTGTCTATAATAGCCTCCTAACTAAACTATTCACACAAATTCTTCCCACCTACTCTCCACTATATATTAGAGCTGGACTGATTTTATTAAAATGCAAAATATGACCATATCAGCATCCTTCATTATTCAAATGCTTCAGACTCTACCTTTAAAATCATGCACAGTTTGGTCCCACCTATCTCTTGGGTCACCTTCCTTCTCCACACTCCAAACATCCCCTCCCTCTAACTCATACTCGGGCTGCACTGGACTTTCTAAGAGAAACCTATATTTACTAGGATTTCTTCTCCCAAAAGCACTCAAAACATGTTCTGCCTCAAACATTCTTCTTACTTCACTTGATCTTATGAATTCATACTCATCCTTTTGATATCAGCACAAACTTTCTCAGGAAATCTCAGAACTTGCTGAGTAGGTCAAGTTCCATTGGGATCAGGTTTTACAGCACCAATCACAATTGCAATTGGACATTTATTTGTATGACCACTTGATTAACATCTGTCTTTCCCACTAGAATGTAAACTCCTTGAGGGAGGGCCTGATTTTTTTTTGGCTCACCACAATATCCTCAGAACATGACCTGAGTCCTATTAACATATTGGACATGCAATACATAAGCAGCTAGTAGGGTATTCCATGGGAAATTTCAAAATGCAAATTTGTGAAGCAGTGTCATCTTCAAATGGCTTGCTTGAAAGTTTTTATTCATTCCCTTCATTGGGTATGGTCAGGACATAGGAATAATAGCCCACTGATCCCAGAGGTCAGATCCCAGCTATTTGCTATATCTGTACTTGGAGGTTCTGATTTTGGCATTGTTTTATACTTAACTATCTTCTAATTATCCTCATAGCCTCAAATTTAGCCTTAATGTTTTTATCTAATGCTCTTTTCTATCATTTCAGCGTGAACTTACAGAGGTGAATGTCCCCAAAGAGAAGTCATAATTTATTGGGTGACTATACCCTGGAGGAAAGAAAAGTCACAAGGTTTTCAGGGATATTTTGAATGTAGATCTGAGTTTCTTGAATTCCTAAAAGTGCAGAAAAGCACCACAGTTGGTTTTTTAGAGCCAAACCTTACTGTAGCCAATTGAAAAAAAAGTATTCTAACGTAAGTTCACCATGGGGACCCCAAACTCACCATGGACTCATTTGCCCACTATGAGGATGTTTAGTTGGGATAGAAATCCTCAGTATTTGGCAGGGTCTCCACATTCTTTTTGACCCATAAAGTAAGGACCATTCGGGTAGCAACACCTAATGAGAAACTATTTGGACTCTTCCTATCAAAATATAAAGTCAGAGGTAAGATCGCTTTTTCAGAGGAAATTGCAGAAATTAGGGCACTTATCAAAGATTTGTGAGATGCTGATTCTTCTTATCCCCATTGACTTCCTCAGTAGGGTCAGTGCAAAAACTGATGCTATTTCCAAATGCATTTTCTAATCCTACAGTGGTCTCTTTCCCAGTACAGATGAATAAACTTCTTGATCCCTGATCTGCAGTTCCTGATTTATGGATCATGCATTACTTTGCTCCTGCTCACTTGGACTACCAGGAACAGTTTGCTATCACTTGGCAAGAGCAACAGTTCACAAATTATCTAGTCATCTATAGTCATGGCGACCTTCCCTTCCTTCTAGGACATGAACCTGACCCAATATATTTACAACCTTAAGATGATCAGTACTGAAGAACAGCAAGTAGCAGTATCCTAGTTGTCTTGAAAAGGAATAAGAATAGGAGATACAGTTTTTAAGAAATCAAATAACCTATATCCTCTGTTAAATCCTGGGAAGTGGAGTGTGGGCAGGGTTTCCAATGTCAAGGACAGGATGGAGTATTCTTCCTAAATGGAGGGCAAGTAGCTGTATACATTACTCACATGGAGTCTTTTCAGATTTTGGAAGCAGATTTAGGTAGCATCTAAACCTCCCCAGAGCAGAGTAAGGAAAGGTTTTTCTGGCTGGCCCAGTCTGCTTATTGCAGCCCTGCTAGATGCCTGCCAGCCACGTTGACCCAACATGCATGAAGTGCACTGACACAGTATGAGGAAACTCTGCTAAGCCTTGAAAGTACTGTTATCACAGGGGAGCCTGGGGTTTTGGAGCTAATTCATGTCACTATCAACAGGTAACTATTCTCTTTGAGCAATAGCTCCTCTCATTATCGAGTCGGGTAATTGTGCACCATGGGCTGCCTTCCATGAACTTGCCTTCAGGTCCACAATCCATAAAACCATGCCTACTCTATAAAACACTCCAAGAAGTGGTGTATAATTATGGGCCACAAGGATAAAGGTGTTATTTAAATGGGTTGCTCACTTAGAACACAGAGTATGGACATTTTATATATGTACAGGAAATGCTTAATAAAGTCTTGTTGAATGAAGAATGAACACATGAACCTATTCCTTAGCAACAAAAGCTTCCTACTATATAGGAGGCAATCGACTACTTTCTGAAGTAAATTTCACCAGACGTTAGGTAGGGTTCATTAATAATATTTATTTTAAAGACCACTTTTTATTGTAACAAATATAAAGTCATCGATGTTTTACAAATTGTCAAAAATGCTTTAAGTACAAAAGAAATACATTAGTAAAATGAAAGCTATATTGAATTATTTGGTATATACTTAATACTGTCAACATGCATATCATATGCCAGAAAAGCTCATGCATTATGGAAGAGAGAAGAAATAAGCTATAACGGCTATATTGTCTGATTACAAATTCATTGCTTCGGTCAGTTTTCTTTCTTCAGGGATACCATTTACCTGCAATGTGTAAGAGTGGATATGGGCATGCGTTAGTCAGGGCATGGACACTCGTAGATTTTGAGCAAAATATATTATGGCAAGGAGAGATTTCCTACCCTCTTAACATAATTTAAAATAATTTCTCTGCATTCAGTTTAAAAAAATTTAAAGAGGAAAAATTCTAATTTAGTCCTCTTCTCCTTGGGCCAAAACTATAATCTTCTGTGTTTGCCAAAAGGCACAAGCCTGAACATTCTTCCCACAATGAACAAAAAGAATGCGGGTTGACTGCGGGGTGTATGACTGTACCTTTAATCACAGCTTTTTAGGAAATATCAGGTGGGTTGGAAGGGCTGAGAAAATGAGAGAAGCGGGAAGGGCATCACTTCTAATGACCTGGGGCTGGTTCAAAACCAAGGGGTGTTTATTGTGCTCTTCTAACTGCTCTATTATCCTAGCTAGTGCTTACGTCCAGGATTATGCCACCACAGCTAGTTCATTTCTTCAACTTCCAAAGGTCGTTTAAAAGAAAACAACTAACTACATAAAACAAACTTCAAAATATACTCTTCCATCACAAATTCCATATGAGCAGTTACAAATACAATTACTTGGGATCCAAGAGACAGTCATTGAGCTTACATTACCTTCACCAAGAAAACTGTATACTGTTATTCACCACTGTCACCCCAATACATTTAATTAAAAAAAAAAAAAAAGACAAGAAAACGGACACATAACATAGTGCAATGAGGTGCTGGAGAAAAGCAATAATTATGTCCTGATACTCTTGCACAAACCTTGTTGCCTCTCTGTGGTACTGTGATCACCGGGGGGAGGAACAGAAAAGAGGGTGTACCCATGAAAGTGCACTAACAGCACCGGATCCATGCACGTGCAGACAGAACAGAACAAACTGAGAAAATGAGTAACAAACTTCTTCATTCAAATGAACAGAATGGGAATAAAGAATGTAACCTGCCCACTTAGCCCTTCTCTTCAGGAGACATGACTCTATTTGATTTCACATTTACCAGAGGCAGAGACACAACCATCTATCACAATTATTTTTTAAAAACGGCTAGGGTAGTCCCCCCCGCCCCTGTGTGTGTGCCTCTCTCTCTCTCTCTCTCTCTCTCTCTCTCTCTCTCTCTCTCTCTCTCTCTCTCTGTATTGACACACTTTAGAGACTCACTGAAAACAAGATGAAGAAAGAAAACTACCATGAGAAAATAGTGCACTTTAGTCAATAATATGCTCAAAATTACAGAAAAATATAAGCAAACAGGAAGGCAATAGGCTATAGTATTAACTGAAAAGGAGATCAAAGCTTCCCTGATTCAAGCAAAATGTCTGCTCCCCAAAACCTGCTTTAGAAAAATAATTTTAAAAAAATAGATTGAACAACCTAAAATCCCCCTAGGGAAATTCTTTGGCTCTTGTCACATTTACTTAGGCACAAATTGTTCTGGTATATGGAATCCTGCCTATTACTAAAACGAAGCATGCTAACAAGTCTACTTGCTAAAAATCTATATAACTATAAAGTAAATCTTCCTAATATCATCTATTTAGGTTTCCTTATTTCCCCCAGTGGGGGAATAAGTAAAATGTGAATTTAAAAAATACTCAATATTTCTATTTTGTCAGAAATTATCTTCCTTCTATTCATTCCTTGCCTGAAATAATTATGAATCAGAGTAAAGTCCATGAGGTGAAAGAAAAAGAAGTTTTAGCATTTCCATTTTAGAAATATTCTTTAAAATTTTTCCTCTTTAAAAAAAAAGCCATGTAATTAGATGTAGTGGAAATTCATTTATTTCTTTGCTCTTTAGATAACCTATTTATAACAAAGTTGGTTCCTTCATCAATCTCCTGAATGCTTACATCAATATATTGAACAGTCTTGTTGAAACATGTTAGCATTTAATTAAAACAAGTAACCAAAATTGTAGGGGGAAATTCTGATAAATGTTATCTCATAATTAGAATCTGATGAACAACTGCATTATACTTGCCTCAAATCTTTGAAAAGTTGTCAAACGAAAATCTCCTTAAATTCCCGAAAGCAGTAATAGAGAAGATAATTTTTGAATGAAAATATCCAATACATTTCTATATGGGCCTAAAGTTTTCAAAAGACATACTTCATAGCTCCCCTAACCACAATACCACTATTCATATTTAGAATTCCATGTCCAACTTACATTTTTAAAACTTCTCTTGCTTTTCCAAAAGAGCTAAAAAGGCATTACTGGTTGCCTGGCAATTAGAACTAGAGATTCAACCACTAATTAGAAGACAATCCCGAGTAAGTTACCTACTCAGTACAGAGATAAAAGAAATAATTGGCTGTGGACATTTTTTTAGGGACACTTGAAAGAAATAAAGGTAAAGAAAGCCAGCCTTATGGACATAGAATAGTCCTAGGAGAACTGCCCGCCATATTGTTGTCATGGGTAATGTTATCACAGCTTTAAAAAGTGGCATCAAAACAGGCCACCCATTTCTCCTTTATCCCTCTGAAGCCTCGGTGATTAGTCACGATGGTTTCCTTTTGTAAGAGTCAGTTTCAAGCTGTTCACTTATTGAGACAAATCCTGGATGCATCTAAGCTAAGAATCTTACATACCAACGGGAAGAATAGGGTGCTTTGCTGAAGGAAGGGTGGTTTACTCAGTCTTCCTTAATGAGACCGGACCTCCATGAATGCTGTTGCTCTGAGATCATTGACCCTGTGTTTATCACTCTAATGCCAATCTATGTAATAATTTAGCTATTATTCTGAAGTTCTAACTCTGATTAAGGAAAGATACAATTATTTTGCCTTACTTAGTAAAGCTCAAGTTTCATAATCACATTACGTAGTATAATTATCTTTTAATCTATTAACTTCACCCATAAACATCAACTTATTAGCACATCAGTTCATTTAGCACTCACCTGTAGTCTGCTGCTGGGGAATCTGAGTCTGATGTGGCAAGTTCCTAGAAATGATGAACATTTTTTAGTAAAACTGTTTGCTTACATACATGTAAACAAAGGGCAGACATTAGGATGAAAACCTTTATAGCAAGAAAGAACCCCAGAAAAAATCTAATCCAGTATTCTCCCATCCCCTGGCCATGAGTTTATGAATGAGGTCTATAATGACAATACTAAGGATATTCATGGAGTTACTACTGCATGCTACATTCTACCTCACAACAAACCCTAGAAGGTAGGTATTATTTTCCCCCAGTTCACAGATGAAAAACAAACAAACAAACAAAAACCAGGCCTAGCGGTCCAAGACTACATAACTAGGAAGTGGCGGGTGAAGTCCACACAAGGGTTCCAGGGTTTATGTTTGTAACCTATACACTTTCAGATCCAGGTCTAGAACACATTTAATTACACACTCATACCCTCACAGAGCAACATTATAGCCATCTTCATTCACTGTGCTAAACCTGTGCTCCTCTATCCCCACCCAGGAAGTGATAGCTGCCATCCACCCACTGCACCAGCCAAAATGTAGTCAACCCTGACCTTTCCCTCTTCTTCAGTCCTCACAGCCTATCGCTTAATGATTCTCCTCAATTTTTTTGAACACATCTCCTTCTTTCCCAGCTCTATTGCTACTTGGTTGGAGCTATCATTGTTGCTCACTGGATCTTTGCAACTGATCTGAATTGTTTCCTCACGCCCACTCTTGCTCCCTTATAACCCACTGTGCACATTGCTGTCATTCAAATCTCATACACTTCATTGTTTTCTTACACCTACCTACAAACTAAGTTTTGGGTTTTTTAGTGAGTCCTATACGGCCACCAGTGTACCTGGACCTTACGTGGAGGCCTCCCTGACTGCCTGAAACAGAGCCATCGGTACCATGGTCCACTCCTATTTCTGGAACCCATTCAGCTCATTTGTCCTTGAAAAATCAACTCAAATTTTGTTAGAGTGAATACATGTTACTCTTAGAATTTTAAAATATCCCACAAGAATACTAACAAAATTTAACTGATTCTTATTTTTAATTAAAAAAAATAGCCATCACGATTAGACAAGAAGAAGAAATAAAAGGCATCGAAATTGGAAAAGAAGAAGTAAAACTGTCCTTATTTGCAGATGACATGATATTGTACATAAAAAACCCTAAAGACTCCATTAAAAAACTATTAGATTTAATAAATGAATTCAGCAATGTAGCAGGATACAAAATTAATGCTAAGAAATCTATGGCATTTCTATACACCAATAGTGAACTTATAGAAAGAGAGATTTAAAAAGCAATCCCATTTACCATCACACCACAAAAATTAAGATACCTAGGAATAAACTTAACTAAAGGGGTAAAAGACCTCTACTCAGAAAACTACAGAATGTTGAAAAAAGAGACAGAGGAAGACATAAACAGATGGAAGAACATACCATGTTCATGGATTGGTAGAATCAACATCATTAAACTGTCCGTATTACCCAAAGCAATCTATAAATTCAACGCACCCCTCATTAAAATACCAACGGCATATTTCACAGACCTAGAACGAACTGTCCAAAAATTCATCTGGAATAAAAAAATACCCTGCATAGCTGCAGTGATCCTGAGAAAGAACAACGTAGGTGGGATCTCCATACTAGATATCACGCTATATTACAAAGCCACTGTGCTCAAAACTGCCTGGCACAAGAACAGACATATAGATCAATGGCATAGAATAGAGAACCCAGAAATTGACCCAAACCAATATGCTCAATTAATACTTGACAAAGGAGGCAAGAACATAGAGTGGAGTCAAGATAGTCTTTTCAATAAATGGTATTGGGAAAATTGGACAGATATATGAAAAAAAAAATGAAACTAGACCACCAACTTACACCATACACAAAAATAAACTCAAAATGGATAAAGGACTTAAATGTAAGACGGGAAACCATAAAAATACTAGAGGAATTTAAAGGCAACAAAATCTCATACATATGCCGAAGCAATTTTTTCACTGATACAACTCCTAGGGCATTGGAAACTAAAGAGAAGATAAACAAATGGGACTACATCAAAATAAAAAGCTTCTTCACAGCAAAAGAAACCATCAACAAAACAACAAGAAAGCCCACTGCATGGGAGAACATATTTGCCAATGTTACCTCCGATAAGGGTTTAATCTCCAACATTTATAGGGAACTCACACGACTTAACAAAAGGAAGATAAACAATCCAATCAAAAAATGGGCAAAGGACCTAAATAGACACTTTTCAAAAGAGGACATTCAGAAAGCCAAGAGACATATGAAAACATGCTCAAAGTCACTACTCATCTGAGAGATGCAAATCGAAACAACAATGAGGTATCATCTCACACCTGACAGAATGGCTATCATCAATAAATCAACAAACGACAAGTGCTGGAGAGGATGCAGAGAAAAAGGAACTCTCCTGCACTGCTGGTGGGAATGCAGACTGGTACAGCCACTGTGGAGGACAGTATGGAGTTGCCTCAAAAGATTAAAAATGGAACTCCCATTTGACCCTGCGATCCCACTTCTGGGAATATATCCCAAGAAACCAGAAACACCAATCAGAAAGGATATATGCACCCCTATGTTCATAGCAGCACAATTTACCATAGGTAAGATTTGGAAACAGCCTAAGTGCCCATCAGCAGATGAATGGATTAGAAAGCTGTGGTACATCTACACAATGGAATACTATGCTGCTGTAAAAAAGAAGGAATTCTTACCATTTGCAGCAGCATGGATTGGAACTGGAGTGCATTATGCTAAGTGAAATAAGCCAGTCAATGAAAGAAAAATACCACATGATCCCACTTATTTATGGATAATAAAGACCATTATAAATTGATGAACATAAACAGGTACAGAGGCAGAACAGTACTGAACAGACTGTCAAACTACAGCTGGAAGGCTTGAGAGGGTTGGGGGGGAGTTAAGAGATCAACTGAAGGACTTGTATGCATGCATATAAGCATAATCAATGGACACAAGACACTGGGGGGTAGAGGAGGAGGGGAGAAGGTCAAGGGGAATAAATGGAGACTTATTTAACACTCTTTGTAATACTTTAAGCAATAAAACGAAATAAAAAAAATAGCCTCTCAAGTATTCCCTCCTCTATGCCTCCCCACTCCCTAAGCACCAACCCAAATAGGCTACCATTTAGCCTTCTTTATATGCTGACTGTCATTGTATTTCCCTCACATGTTTAATTGTCCCAAAGTGCTTTGATAGTAAGAACCACCACCCTGTTCTGTTTAGTATCCTCGGCAATAAGCATGAAATAAATACAGTCTGAATGAGTACATGAAAAAGTGAAAATACAGAGATTCACATAATACACATTTGTTTATTAATGCTCACAAATACCCATTTATGTTCAAATTTTGATATTAAAATTCGTTTACAAAAATGTGCAAGTTAGATTTGGGGTGGAATAAATTCTAGGAGTTAGCCCTTTGCAACAGAGTCTGATCCAAGTTAGGGATTTTCAAATTTTTTTGTTTGTTTCTCTTCTGCAGTGGAATTCCTTTTACTGAAATCCTAAGCAGAATTCTTGATGTACAAAAGAGGGAAACGTGAGGTTGCCCCAGTTGAAACAAGGGAGCTGGGAATCCCTCTTGCTTTGTTTCCTATGCCCCACATGCTGGCCCCTCAGGCATTTCTAAGAAACTTCCAAGAAGCAAATCGTTTCAGCCAGGCAAATATTATGTTCCAAATATAAAAGTCTAAAGTGGAAAACAGTACATGCGAGTTAAATAGTGTTTACACTCTTAATCAATAGGAATGTTAATGACTCTGAGTGATTAAAAAAAAATCAGTTCCATTTTAACATATTGTTAAGGAAATAACAAAATCAATTCTAACTCAATTTGAGGAAGTTATTTAATAATGCATCTCAATAATTACATTCCTTTTTGCTATGACCTATCAGCCCCTCTTATCCTTGTGTGGTCTCAGGGAGGTGTTTTTGTCTTTTCTTTTGGTTTGTTTATTCTTTCCATTTCACACAATGTATTTATAGTGGTTTGGATGATGAAAGTAAGAAGATTAATTTATAAAGCACAAGAGGAAATAAGTTCTAGATTTAAGGTTGAGAAAACAAACATCTTTACTACAAAAGTAAAAATGCAATTTCATGGGCATTTGGCGGGGAGGGAAATATGAGTTTTGTTTTCACTTCTCAGGTTAAACTAATTTGGGCTTTTTCTACAATAGAAACTAATGCAGCAACCTCCTTCTCTCCTGCCTTCCCTGACAAACACATACACTCTTCCTCATTTCCTACCATCTGTAACTCTACCTAATCTATTCATTAAATCAACAAATTTGGACAAAATAAAAATATCAAAAAAGATACAGAAAGCCCTTCAGAACCTGTTGATCAAGGATACCAAAATTCAAAATCAGTATTTAAATGAAGCCTTTGGAATCCCTTTTCTCATTGGTGAGTCCAACTTACCCTTCTGTGGTAAGAACATCATTTGAAAAACACTGATCAAAATCAATCTAGGCCCTGTCATTTCTTCTCTAGCCTCCATATTTTCCTCTTGCTACACTACTAATCTTTCTGCATAGCAATGGACTTCGAGGTTTGAAGAAAAATGGTTGACTAAGAAAATGCCATACATACACAAACTAGCAAAAAATCTTGAGATGTATGAGAAAGCAACTGTGTGTATTACACTGGCTTGGAAACTTAAAAGTGTCTGCAGTGTGAGTCCCATGTGGTTAAGTTTCAACAATGTTGAAACTCTGCACTCCTTGCAACTTCAACTGAACCTCAGATGAGTTACCTGAAAGTGCTATGTGTGCAAGACAGTGCTCAACAAAAAATATGTGGGATTCAACTTCCCAGAGTCTCCTAGGCATACACACAAGAGCTCTGTCTTTGTGATCACCCAACTTGAGACTGCATGTGAACCTGTGAGTGTTAAGTGTTAATATATCTCTGATGGGCACATTCCAGCTGAGACTTGAAGAGATGTAAGAGCTCTGCTCCGGGAATATTGGGGAAATACCTATGACAAACTCTGCTATAGTTAAGAAACAGAGAACTCAGTAAGAAAATGGAACCATTTCAGTCTTTGATGAAAGCAGGCTGCTAAAGGCAATTATACAGGAGAGTGGGGTTGGACTTCAAAGAGAATTCCTATAATCCTTCAAAGAAAAGACTTTTATTTTTATAAAGTAATTAAGTTATTAATGGGCTAACTGAACGATTATTATGTGTAAACTGCATTTAGTAGAAAAAACTTAAGGAAACTGTAATTCTCTAAATTACTACTATTAATTATTTTTTAATTTCACTGCCATTAATTACATGCATTTAAATAGAAAATTATGTAAATTAGCCATTGCACATACTTCATTCTTTACGAAGATAAAGGTAGTAACTTGCAAATTAATAAATAAGTGATTTGGGGGAGGGGTATGCAATTATTTATTATTTGCACAACCGTTTCAAGATAATTTGACATTTGTGGATATCCTGCAGAGTAATTCTATGAGTGAGGTTGATGATTATCAACCCATTATGTTCCTATTTGCTTGAAGATTCAAAAGCAAAGAAAGGTTAGGTGATTTGTATAAAAGCCATATAATCTGTGCCAGAGTTGAAAGTAAATGATAAGGAGACAAGATGGTGGCAGAACAGGCGGATGTGTCCCAAGGCTTGTCTCAGAACAAATAGAATGAGCAGCTGAAATGAGTAACATCCACCCTGAATTGGCAAAGGAGACTCAGCTGGTGAGACAGTTTGTAGCTGGGAAGGGCAGAGTTCCCCTGGAAAGTCCAGGGCACTGCAACCACACGAGAAGCAGACATGTGAGCAGCCCACTCCTGTCCAAGGAGTATCAGCCCTGTGAGCAGCCCACCCCAGGCCTAAGAGCAGCTGCCTCACATGGCCTGCGCCTGTCCAAGGAGCAGCAGCTGTGTGAGCGGCCCGCTCCCCCATCCGAGGAGCAGCAGCCGCACAAGCAGTCTGGCCACGGCCAAGGAGTGGCATCCCCGCACAGCCTGCCCCATCTGAGGAGCAGCAGCTGTGCAAGCAACCTGCCCTTGTCCAAGCAGCAACAGCCGCATGAGCAGCCTGCCCCCATCCAAGGAGCAACATCTCTGCAAGCAGCCTGCCCCTGTCCAAGGAGCAGCAGCCACATGAGCAGACCTCCCATGTCTGAGGAGCAGCAGCCCTGCGTAGCCCACACCGGTCCGAGAAGCAGAGCAACACACATCTTGCACCTGTCCGATGAGCAGCAGCTGGGGGAGTGGCCCATCCCTGTCCAAGGAGGAGCAGCCTCACACACAGCTCACTCTTGTTTAAGGAGCAGTAGTCACACAAACAGCCCATCTCCCATCCAAAGAGCAGCAGCAGCCACACAGGCAGTCCACCCCCATCCAAAGAGCAGCAGCCCTGCAATCAACATGCCCCTGTCTAAGGAGCAGTAGCCTCACAAGCAGCCTGCCCCAACAGAGGAACAGCAGCAGCGTGCAGCCAGCCCCCATCCAAGGAACAGCAGCCATGTGAGTAGTCCACCCCAGTCCAAGGCGTAGCAGCTGCATGCAGCCCACCCCCATCCAAGGAACAGCAGCCTCATGATCAGCACACCCTCTGTCTGAGGAAGAGCAGCAGTGCAAGAAGCCTTCCCCCACCTGCCAGAGGAGCCACCACAGCTGCAAACAGCACCCACCAGAGGAGCTGCTGCCAACTGAGGTGCAACTGCTACTGCAACCGTCCAAGGAGCAACCGCAGCCCGAGGAGCCACTGCCATCCAAGCAGCAGCCCCTGAATGACTCAAGATCTAGATCTGTCCTTGAGATCAAACACGGGTAGACAAAGAAACCCCCAAAGGAAAGAAAAGGAGGAATCTCCAAAAAGCAGCTTAAGTGAAACAGAGGCATGCACTATGTCAGAAAAAGAATTCACAATAAGGGTCCTAGAGTTCATAAACCGGATGGAGGAAAAAATAAACAACTTATGCAAGAATCAAGAAAAAATGAAGAGTGATATAGCTGCAATAAAAAAACACCATGGAAAGTTTCAACAGTAGACTAGGAGAAGTGGAGGACCGAATTAGCAAATTAAAAGTCAGGGAAGCAAAACACACCCAAACTAACCTATAATTGGTGAAAAAAATTAAAAGACAGGAGGAGAGTCTAAGGGAGCTATTGGACAACATGAAATGAAGCAACATACAAACAATAGGGGTGCCCAAACAACAGGAAGAAGAACAAGGGTTAGAAAACCTATTTGAAGAAATATTGTCCGAAAACTTCCCTGATGTGGGGAAGAAAAAAGTCACACAAGCAAAGAAAGTCCCAAACAAGAGGAACCCAAAAAGACCCACACCAAGACACATCATAATTACGATGGCAAATGTTCAGGACAAAGAGAGAATCTTAAAGGCTGCAAGAGAGAGACAGAAAGTTACATACAAGGGATCTCCCATTAGATTATCAAATAATTTCTCAACAGGAACACATCAGGCCAGAAAAGAATGGAAGGAAATTTACAAAGTGATGCAAAGCAAGGGCCTGAATCCAAGAATACTCTATCCAGCAAGGCTATCATTCAATATTGAAGGGGAAATAAGGAGCTTCACAGACAAAAAAAGGCTAAGGGAGTGTATCACCACCAAACCAGCAATGCAAGAAATGCTAAAGGGACTGGTGTAAAAAGAAGAAATAAAAAGGTAAGAAAGAACATGGACACAAAAAATAAAAATGGCTACAAAAAAGTACTTTTCAATAATAACTTTAAACGTAAATGGACTAAATGTGCCAATCAAAAGACATCAAGTGACTGAATGGATAAAAAAACATGACCCATATATATGCTGTCTACAAGAAACCCACCTCAGAACAAGGGACTCACACAGACTGAAAGTGAATGGATAGAAAATTATCTTTCAGGCAAATGAAAAGGAAAAAAAGCTGGGGTAGCAATACTTATATCTTACAAAATAGACCTCAAAATGAAGCCATAACAAGAGATAAGAAAGGCCACTTCGTAATACTAAAGGAATCAATATAACAAGAGGATATAACTCTGATAAACATATATGCACCCAATGCAGGAGCACCCAAATACATTAAAAAAAAAAACAAACTCCTGGAAAATATCAAGGGAGAGATTGACAACAATACAATCATAGTAGGGGTCTTTAATACACTACTGACATCACTGAATAAATCCTCCAGACAAAAAATCAGCAAAGAAACAGCAATCCTAAATGACTCACTAGATCAGATGAACTTAATTAACTTCTTCAGAACATTTCACCCAAAAGCCATGGAATATACATTCTTCTCAAGTGCACATGGGATATTTTCAAAAATAGAGCACATACTGGGCCACAAGAGAAGTCTCCCCAAATTCAAGAAGATTGAAATCATATCAAGCATCTTCTCAGACCACAATGGCATAATATTAGAAATAAACTACAATAAAAACAATCCAAAAAATTTAAACACTTGGAAGCTAAATAGCATGCTTATATTAAAGAATGATTGGGTCACCAAAGAGATCAAAGAAGAAATTAAAAAATCTTAGAAACTAATGACAATAAAAACACAACAATCCAAAATCTATGGAACACAATGAAAGCAGTCCTGAGAGGGAATTTATAGCTCTGCAGGCCTACCTCAAAACATAAGAAAAAATGATAGTAAATCATCTAACTCTACAACTCCAAGAATTAGAAAGACAGAAACAAGAAAAGCCCAGAGTGAGCATAATGAAGGAGATATAAAGATAGAGCAGAAATAAATAACATAGAGACAAAAAAAAAAAAAAATACAAAAGATCAATGAAACCAAGAGCTACTTCTTTAAAAGGATAAACAAGATTGATGAACCTCTAGCCAGGCTCACCAAGAAACAAAGAGAGAGGACCCAAAAAAACAAAATCAGAAATGAAAGAGGCAAAATAACAACAGACCCTATAGAAATACAAATGATTGTTAAAAAATACTATGAACAACTCTATTCCAACAAACTAGACAATCTGGAAGAAATGGACATATTCCTAGAAAAATACAAAACTCATTCAGGAAGATTCTAAAAATCTTAATAGACCAATAACTATGGGAGAAATTGAAGCAATCATCAAAAAGTTTCCAGGAAACAAAAGCCCAGGGCCAGACGGCTTCACAGGGGAGTTTTACCAAACATTCAAGGAAGAATTAAAACCTATCCTCCTCAGACTATTCCAAAAACTTCAATAGGAAGGAACACTTCCAAACTCATTCTATGAAGCCAGTATCACACTAGTACCAAAACCAGACAAAGACAACACAATGAAAGAGAATTACAGGCCAATATCCCTTATGAATATAGATGCCAAAATCCTCAACAAAATTCCAGTAAATTGGATCCAGCAGCACATCAGAAAGATCATACACCATGATCAAGTAGGATTTATCCCAGGGATGCAAGGGTGGTACAATATCTGCAAATCAATAAACATGATACATCACATAAATAAATTGAAAGACAAAAATCACCCAGTCATATCAATTGATGCAGAAAAAGCGTTTGACAAAATACAACACCCTTTCTTGATAAAAAGTCTCAGCAAGGTGAGAACAGAAGGATCATTTCTCAACATAATATAAGCCATATATGACCAACCCACATCCAACATCATACTCAAAGGGCAAAAACTAAAACCATTTCCCCTAAGAACAGCAATAAGACAGGGATTCCCACTCTCACCACTCCTGTTTGACACAGTACTGGAAGTACTAGCCATTGCAAACAGACAAGAAGAAGAAATAAAAGACATCCAAATTGGAAAAGAAGAAGTAAAACTGTCCTTATTTGCAGATGATGTGATACTGTACACAGAAAACCCTAAACACTCCATCAAAAAATTATTAGACTTAATGAATGAATTAGGCAAGGTAGCAGAATACAAAATTAATAACAATAAATCTATGGCATTTCTATATACCAATAATGAACTTACAGAAAAAGAGACTAAAAAAAGCAATTCCATTTACCATCGCACCAAAAACATAAGATACCTAGGAATAAATTTAACTAAGGTGGTAAAAAACCTATATGCGGAAAACTACAGGACACTGAAAAAAGAGATAGAGGAAGACATAAACAGATGAAAGAATATACCATGTTCATGGATTTGTAGAATCAACATCATCAAAATGTCCATACTACCCAATCTATAGATTCAATGCACTCCCCATTAAAATACCAATGGCATATTTCACAGACCTAGAACAAACTCTCCAAAAGTCATCTGGAATAAAAAAAGACCCTGAATAGCTGCAGCAATCCTGAGAAAGAAGAACTAAGTAAGTGGGATCTCAATACCAGATATCAAGATGTATTACAAAGCCACTGTTCTCAAAACTGCCTGGTACTGGCACAAGAACAGACATATAGATCAATGGAATAGAATAGAGAACCCAGAAATTGACCCAAATCACTATGCTCAATTAATATTCAACAAAGGAGGCATGTACAATGGAGTCAAGACAGTCTCTTCAATAATGGTATTGGGAAAATTTGACAGATACATGCAAAAGAATGAAACTAGACCACCAACTTACACTATTCACAAAAATAAACTCAAAATGGGTAAAGGACTTAAACATAAGGTAAGAAACCATAAAAATACTAGAGGAAACCACAGACAGCAAAATAGCAGACATATGCAGAAGCAATTACTTCACTGACACTGCTCCTAGGGCAATGGAAACTAAAGAGAAAATAAACAAATGGGACTTCATCAAAATAAAAAGCTTCTGCACAGCAAAAGAAACCATCAACAAAACAATAAGAATGCCCACTGCATGGGAGAATATATTTGCCAATATTATCACTGATAAGGGTTTAATCTCCAACATTTACAGGGAATTCATACAACTAAACAAAAGGAAGATAAACAACTCAATCAAAAAATTGGCAACAGACCTAAATAGAAACTTTTCAAAAGAAGACAGAAGGAAGGCCAAGAGACATATGAAAATATGCTCAAAGTCACTAATCATCTTAGAGATGTAAATCAAAATGACAATGCGGTACCATATCACATCTGTCAGAATGGCTAACATCAACAAATCAACAAATGACAAGTGCTGGCAAGGATGAGGAGAAAAAGGAACACTTTTGCACAGCTGGTGGGAATGCAGACTGGTGCAGCCACTGTGGAGAACAGTATGGCGTTTCCTTGAAAAACTAAAAATGGAACTCCCATTTGACCCAGTGATCCCACTTCTAGGAATATACCCCAAGAAACTGGAAACACCAATTAGAAAGGACACATGCACCCCTATGTTCATAGCAGGACAATTTACCATAGCTAAGATTTGGAATCAGCCTAAGTGCCCACCAGCAGATGAGTGGATTAAAAAACTGTGGTACATTTACACAATGTAATACTATGCTGCTTTAAAAAGGAAGGAACTCCTACCATTTGCAACAGCATGGATGGAACTGGAGAGCATTATGCTAAGTGAAATAAGTTAGGCAGAGAAAGATAAATATCACATGCTCTCACTCATTTGTGGATTATAATGAACAACATAAACCAATGAACTAAAACTGATATAGAGATAGAAAAGCATCGATCAGATGCTTAAAACTCAGAGGGAAGGTAGGGGAGGGTGGGGGTGAGGTGAAGAGATCCACCAAAGGACTTGTATGCATACATATAACCATAAGCAATGGATGTGGACAAGGGGAGAGGGTGAGGGCAGGAGTGGGGGAATGAGAGGACATTGGGGGGATAAGATCACATTTGTAATATCTTAATCAATAAAGGGGGGAAATTGAAAAAAAAAGGTACATCTACACAATGGAATACTATGCTGCAGTAAAAAAGGAGTTATAACCATTTGCAAGAGCATGAATGGAACTGGAGAGCATTATGCTAAATGAAATAAGCCAGTCAGAGAAGGATAAGTACCAAATGATCACACTCATTTGTGGAATATAATGAACAACATAAACTGATGAACAAGGACAGATCCAGAGACGGAGAGGCATCAATTGGACTGTTGGGCCTCGGAGGGAAGGTAGGGGAGGGTGAGGGTAATGGGGAGAGATCAACCAACGGACTTATATGCAAGCATATAGGCCTAAACTATGGACACGGAGAACAGGGGGGTGAGGGCATGAGTGGGGGGAGGGGGGATAATGAGAGGATAAGGACACATATGTAATAACTTAATCAATAAAAATAAATAAATAAATAAATAAATAAATAAATAGAAAGCAAATGATAGTTTAGTTACGTGGAATACAAATCATTTCTCTTTTCAGTTAGCATGGAGTCATTTAACAATAAGACCTAGTAATATATTTTTGAAATTTCCCAATTATTTCAGCACAATTGGCATTGCCCAAACCTTGCTGATTTGGACCTTATAAATTTTACTAAGGGTCCAGGCATTATGTGGATTAAAAAATGAGGACACAAGGAAACTGGAATCACCACAAAGGTTAACTTTCAAAACCTAATTTTAGCCCTAATTGGTTTGGCTCAGTGGACAGAGCGTCAGCCTGCAGACTAAAAGGTCCCAGGTTCGATTCCGGTACCTTGGTTGTGGGCACATCCCCCGTAGGAGGTGTGCAGGAGGCAGCTGATCGATGTCTCTGTCACCAATGTTTTTACTCTCTATCCTTCTCCCTTCCTCTCTGTAAAAAATCAATAATATATATATATATATATATATATATATATATATATATATATATATATATTTAAACCTAATTTTAACTAAAATCAGTGCATAAAGGAGAAACGAGACATTCAATAATTTAATTTTCCCCTACTTGTAGAAAGCCAAAAGTAAGCATACCATAGCTTAAAAATGATGCAGTACAAACCTACAGAAGCAAACCCCATCGAAGAGATAATACATTTACTGCTTTCAGTGTATACTCATTGACTAAAAAATAATTAGTGCCTCCAAAATATCCTTGGCTGGTTAGTACTTCTTGTCAACAGGAAATCATTATTTTGGTGCCGTAAAGATTCTCTTCAGCTGATATTAACTTTTATTGAAACCTAATTTTTTATTTATGGAGTTTTATCATAAAGTTAGTTTTTATTTTTACCCAACGAAAGACAAATGGAAAAAATATTCAAATAAAAGCTAAAATAATTCATTTCAAAATATATTGTATTAGACTTAGTTCTACTTTTGTACTTATTAATTTGCAGAAGGTTAAGCATAACCTACCTCCTGTTATGAGTGGGGCCAAATTACCCTGGATTAGGTATTATGTTTTGTATAATGAATAAGGAAAAGTTTGTATAGCCAATTAAAAATCTTCCTAGAAAATGTCTGGGCAATTCCCTCTACAATTCATTGCATTCAATCCTGTGTGAAGATGCCTTCCACTCAGGAAAAATTGATGGACATTGATGTTGGTTTAAGAAAAGAATAATGAGGAGGCAGATTTACCCCCTGAAAGACCATGTACTAAAACATTACAACTTTAAGAATAAGTTCTTTTTCAGAAAATTGATTATCTGGCATCTTCCAATCAATGCCTGCCATAACATTGCAAAATGAGTACCATTTCCCAGTGGTTTTCAGTTTTTCAAGGCTTAGCATTTCTCTGCCCCACTCAGGCATTGTTTTCTAATCAGCTCTCACCTCTCACCTCTTCACACCATTCTGCTCAGGCAGCTTAAGGAGGTGTGAAAAGCCTAGAGGCTGATTAGCACAAACCCACAATCAGCCCAGCACTCTAGATAAATGTGTGGGACTACCCCTTTCACACTTTTGCAGGTCCCCCTCAGGAAGAGTTAGGAGAAATTTACTCCTCTTTTAAAACTCCTCGTGATGGAAGACCCCCCACCACCCCCAATAGAAATACCAGGGGCACCAATCTCAGCTTTCTGAATCCCAAAACCTAGGTCCTTCAAGTACTCAAATCAAGGATTTTCAACTGTTTTTCCTGCTCCATCATAACACATGTCCACCAAATTCCAAATCCCCACAAGGACGGCAGTGTACTAATAAGAGCTCCACATATGAGTTTGACCTTCAACTTGGTTTGGGACAATCAGGCTAGACTATCTCTCATCATTCCTTGTAGGACTTGGAATCTGATTTTATTATTTTAAATCATTACCATACTTTATCTTTGAGGTTTGGCCGTCAAATCTGTAATATATTTCTCATGTTATTAAATCTTTGGTTTTCATGTTATTAAATCTTTGGTCAAAACCATAACCCTTAACCACAACAGTGATTTTGGGGGGCAAAGCAAAATTTACTTTTTACAGAATGACTTTATAATGTGACTTTCAGCAATGAATTGTAATAAGTAAGGGGGAAAAATTCTTTTTACTCTTAATGGTAACATTTATTCACTGAACTACAAAGATAACTGATGAAGCATAGATGCAGAAGCCCTGATTATACTAGGGGAGGAGGGACATTCTACAGAATATGTGGCTAGAGCTCCTCAAGACTGCCACATCAATGGAAACAAGGAAGGAGTAAGACATTCTCCAGACCAGAGAAAACTAAGATCATGCCAATTATTGTGTCCTAGACAGAATCCTAGAACACAAAAAGGACTTTAGAGAAAAAAATAGTGAAATATAGGGGTGGAGGGGAGTGTGTGTGGTGGTGGTGGGGGGGGGGAGGGGAGTACACCAATGTTGGTTTCTTACTTATAACAAATATAACAAAATACTATAAATGGGATATCTTTGCAACTTTTCTAGTACCTTGAAAACCATTCCAAAATAATGTTATTAAATAATAACTACATTAGCAAAGATCGTATTAAATTTACCTTACATATTCTCTATTCTGTGGTATTTTAACTAGCTGTTTGCATTCCTGCTATAATCTGAGGAGAAGACTCTACACAAATAAGGTCCCTCCTTTCTGAGCATGTGCTCCATCTCCAGTTGTTTCCCACTGTCTGGTCAGTCACCTTGCCTGCAACCCAGATCAGAGAACCTTCTGACCTTTCAGGTCAAGGACCACATATCTATCCCTGACTTGAACAAGATAGGTAAATATCCAATCTTAGTGCCATCTGCAAATAATGAAACACTTGTCACTGTCAAATTTGTGGAGAAAATGAAGGAAAAGAAAAGGAAAGGAAAGGACGAAAGAACCCCCACACACCCAAACAATAAAACATGACTGCGTAATTGGTAAGTAACTGTGTCAGCTCCTCATGGCACACTTATAGAGTTCTCTATATCTCATGGATTAACCTGTTTAAAAGACCCATGTAAGTTTTTATGCAGCGTTTAAATGTACTTGAGTCTTGTCTAGAAGCCACACCCTATGCTTGAATATTTCTGGTTGTGAGTCTGAAGAATAAACACAAAATCCAGTAGCTAGCCAACTTAGTTATGAGGGATACAGTTAATACGAGTACGTAAAGATGAAATGCATGCTCTTTTAGGAAGGGTTAATTTAATAAATACCAGGCTGCATTATCCACACATATACTCAATTATCAAGTACTGTAATTCCTCATCAAATATCTCATTTTAATGTTTAGAATTCAGTTAGACTCAAACAACCAAAATATTTATATATGCGTGTACCTGGTACCAAAACAGAACTTTAGAGTCAGGGCTATGCTTTTAAGGTAAGGGGTAAAAGATGAATTTGCATAAAGGACAGCTGTGATGGACCTGATACAATAAATTTCTTATTATCTGACGTGGTCGGAAAATGAGGTTAATCACACATTCTAGCTTATAGGGAGTTACCATAGAGACCATGCACATTTTATCTATTTCCAAGAATAAAAGAAAGATAATATACATTCAACACTGAAACTACAGGGACTGTAATTTAATTTCCCTCTGATGAGTCAGATGCACTTGATGACCTCGTAAGTAATAAGTAACGATTGTGAACATCATCAACTACCTATGTACCCTACTTATACAGAAGTACTAGTTAATGGAGTTCTGCCATTAACAGAACGCTGATTAATATGAATATTTTCTGGACTTAAAAATACATATAGGTTCAAATTGCTGCAAGTTTAATAAAATAACCTATTGCATTTACAGATAAAGAGATCTGATCAACATAATGACAGTCTTCATGGGGTTATAGAGAGACCAGGAAGATCCATTTCATTGTAAACTAAATAGAAAATTTTATTTTGCTTGTATATAAGTAGAAACATTGCAAAATCCTAATCAAAAGCAATCAAACTCATTTTTAAGAAACTATTCTTATTCTCTGGTTAGAAAGGATATCTAAAAAAATAGTACAACCTTTCCCCTCCCTTAAATTTCACTAGCAATAGAGTTTTACTGATTTACAAACATATTCAAGTTCCCCTACTCATCCTCAATAGTTCTAAATCCTAAAATTTGATAGTATTGTTATATTGTCAATAGAAGCATCTCCCAAACTGTCTTCTTTAAAGAGTCCCATCTTCTGGCCTTTCCCCATGGAGTCTTAAAGCATATCAAGACATTAATGCTCTGAGAACTCTTCTGATTTAAAAAACTAAACACAAATTTCTCCCTCAGGTATACTTGATCATTTCGGTTTTTAGAATATATATCAACATTTCACTAGCACTCTTGGGTAAAGAATATAAGAAATGGGAGCCTTAAAGAATTATCTTCATTTTGAAAATGAGTGATAAGGCTGTTCATAATTTTTTTACCTAAAAAAATGCAGGAGAGGTTGTTAAATTGTACACTACCACAATATTACTAAAATTTTCTCATTAGTATCTAATTCTAGTTATGTGGGTTCTGTGATGACTCACTAACCTACAGAGAACATAGAAATCCATCTCCTCCATTCAGTACGACCCAACTTTGTAAGACTCTACTATTTACATTCCTGATAGAATATTAACGTTTCCAAAACTCAAACTTTTAAATCACACGATTTTCCCCACTGTTAATAGGATGTGAGTCAGTTGTTCACGCACACATGCAGATACACATCGTAGCCTATTCAACACTAAGTAAATGATCATAGAAGAATTCAGAAAAATACAATACTTTTAGATTTATAAAGTATTTTTGGACAAATGTATTGAGTCTGACTGTCTATACCACTCATAGTAATTACTATTTAATCTTCAAGTTATCCAATGCAGTTTACATGGTTACAAAATAAGCATCACAATGGGAAAATGTCTGCATGCAGTACCGTTCCCAGATAAATCTTTAACCAGTAAGAAGATACTTTCATATCATATCCTAAGGTTTATGCATATGTGTAGAAGGAGAACTTTTCCGTATAGCCATTCTGTTAAAAAAAAAAAAATGAAAAAAGAGAAGGACTTCAAATCAAATTTGTGACTTCCTTGGGGAAACTGAATTTAACCCTTTTTAATATATAGTTAAAAAAAGAAATAAAGAGCCAGGTTCTTAAAAATAAATGACAGTTTTACCTACAATTCACTTACATCAAAATTGATCTAGGCATGTAACATGGTGCTCTAAAGAGCAATTGGGTAATTTCCTCACTCATTCTACGCCACACCCAGGCTTTCTGACCATAGTTCTAACACAACAGAGAAGGTTTGCATTAATACGTTGTGTTTTTAGCCAAAATTGGGACTACTTGTTCTGATATACAAGCAGATCACACACACAAAAAATTTTTTTTTAATTAAATTGGTCTGTGATAATAACATTAAAGTAATAGGTTAACAGAACCAAATAATTCTAATAATAATGCTAATAAATAATTTGTTATGCTTCAGGATATGCCTCTCTTTTCACAATTAACTCATCTCTGAACAAACATATGTTAGTTTATTAGCCATGTCAATTTCTTAAATATTAAGGTAAATGTCACCTTGTTTGGATTATTCCTCTTGAAGAAAAAAGAAAGCATTCCTTGAAAGTAATTCTATTAATTTGGGTCAGCACAGTGGGTTGGGATCTACACTATGTCCTTTGGCATTTTCTCTTTGTTATAAACAAGCAAGCAAACAAACGCTCCAAGAATGAAAAGCTCTGGTCTTTATAGACATTAACTAGACACATTCATGCATATGAGTAATCACTGTGCCAAGTGGCTACTTACTGCTGTGTTTGCATCAATGGCATGTTAGTGCTCTCGTAGCTGTCTGCGTGGAGAGGAGGTATGATTTCCCCTGTCACAGGGTGGAACACAGGAAGTGTTGACAGGGGCCAAGCTATCTCTCTATTCTTGGACATGTCACGAAGTTCTTTGGTAGATTTCTGAATAGCACTATGATGGACCAGTTGGATGCTAGGTCAAAAAATAAATAAGACAACATATATTTAACATCAGATATTATCTCAATGGGTCATCAATTTGAAAACATTTTTTGAATTTTTTTTTTTTTTTTTTACTTTTAAAAGAGGAGGACATTATTGCACTTTGGGCTTGCTACAAATTATCTCTGAAAAAGATAGATTTTGTATATTTTTAACATAGCAAAATTGAAAATTATATATTAATTTTTAATTAAATGTGTCTTTCATTAAACTAAGCTATAAAGCACTGTGTTAATGTTACAGTCCTAAGTAACAAACTAGCAGTCTATTTAAGGTTAAACTATCTACAGTTAAGATTAAACTACTAGAGCTTTTATATTGTTGCCTCTGATGGGGCATTTATAAATACTCACAGAAGTTTCATATTATGGTAGGTTATTACTGTAGATTCAGGAAAACGTGTATGAAAGGTCTTTTCGTCTGTTCTCTGCTTTATAGGAATGCAGATTGGGAAATCACACAATATCAATGGCAAGTTAATTTTCTGAATCTGAAATACTTTAGGTTTAGTTTTTATCTATATAATCTTAGTTTTTAAACCCTTTTTAAATTTTTTTAGTTTATACCCCTCCTAAAATATCTCTATTTAGAAAGCAGCTTTCACATTTATGAAATAAACTATGAAAGATGATGAATGGGGAAAGAAAAAAGCATGACACACATGTAAGAAGCATGATGAGCAACTGAGAAGTGGAAAAAAATGATACAGAAAATAACAGGAAAGAAGACACTTACTCTGGTGTTTGCATGTTTCTCTTTTCCCTAGAAACAAAACAAAATTTATGAATTAAATAATAGCATTGATATTTGGAACATTAAGACTATATGCTCATGGAATCTTGCATGATGTGGAAATGCTGACACTGTTATTATTAAATGCCACCAGGCAGCATTTGCCACCAGGGTCATGGCGTTACTTGGATGAGTACACACACGAAGATGGAATACTGATGAGAAACATACAGAAACATGGAAAAAACAAGATTAGAATCAAGCTCTTGGAAATAAATTGTATGACATGATGAAATCAGGCTACATGTAAAAATGGAAGTTTGTTACTTGCTGCTTTGTTAATGTTTTTATCCTTGGCTTTGTTACCCTGACTTCCCAATAATCTTGGGAGATTATTTTAATTGACACAGATGTTCTGAAAATACTAACTATTAATGAACTGAATACTCATTACTCAAATTATAGCCTTATTTTCATTAATTTACTCTTACATTTATATAGGTGTGTGTATATATATATGTATATGCATATATACATATATATGTATATATAGTTAAACATTTAGATTGTCACCCTGTTTAATAATAGAACAATTTCAAGAAGAATGCTGGCCATCGTTCCTGACCAAATTAAGACAATTTAGTTAAAGTGCAATTACCATGGCAACAGATTCCTAAGTCTCTGTTACACAAAGGTGGTTTCTACAACCAAAATACGCAGCCCCCATTATTGTTGGGACTGTTTCTGCCAGCATGAATTTACATCTAGCCTTAATAATTTGTGAAAAAAAGGAATAATATCCCCTAATTTGATTTATTAGACTACAAACTATTTTAATTCATTTTAAAGGGATAAAGTACTGTAGTTTGACTTGAACATAACTTCAACTCATTTATAAAGTGTTTTATGAATTAAATGAAACTTGGCTTTTAATGGAATCTTACATGTTGGTACCTAGTAGGCTCTATAATTTTTTATTAGTTTTTGAAGTACTCACACGCCTTCCCGTCGGCAGCACATGATATAAGCAAGTATTAGAAAAAGGACCAGTGCTACTGCCGAGGGCACAGCCAATGTGATTAGGAAATCCGTGTAATAGTCTCTGCTTTTCAAAGAATCGGAAGGGGGTCTGTACTCTCCACCATCAGGTAAAATCCCCTCTCCGCGAATCACTTCCTGAAAGGTGGACACTTGCTTTGTTTTATCAACCTGACACAAAAGAAGACAATTACAAATCAAATTAATAGCTGCAAACATTATGAGAGTTTAAGATCTAGACATACCAAACACTCTTCGACAAATATCTACAAAGCAGTCTTTTCTAATTGCATTATCACCTTGAACTTGCAATTTTTTAGGGGAGCTGGGAAGAAGTCATGAATAAAAGTAATACATTGAAGGCTTTATGTTGGCCTACTTTCCATGTCCTTCTCATTATCCATACATACATACATACATACATACGCGTGTATGTACTTTGTCCTTCACACTACTATGTAATTTTCTTATTTCCTAATGACAAACCTCTAGTGCAGATGTTAACAAACCATAAGCTTGCTGATAACCAGGTATGTGGGTACGGTTTCCATGGTTAGCAAAAGAGAAAAGAAACAAAATGAGAGGCAATTTCTCAATGATTACAACCTTGATCTTTCTGGCATCCAGTTGACAGAAATAGCTTTTTGCAAAGGTAGTCTAAGATAGACGTAACCCACCCAATGCAATCATCTTACTAAATTCTATCCCAGAATCAAAAAATGCACATTGGCACTCTGTTCATTACCTCCACATTAATGGATCTGCTTTCACTGAGTTGCATTTAATTATGTCAAGGCCTTCTTTAAACCACCCACTACAAACTAGTCATGTGAAATCTGTTACTACATTTGCTCCCCTCCCTGCCACAAAAAGGTTGGAAAGAATTACTTGTGGCATTTTTCAGTATCCTCTTCCAAAAAACTCCACTTGAAGAATTTTGTTAATACATTGCTTGTAAAAACTTTATTTCCTGCCAAGGAATTCATGCTTTGCCTCCTTTCAGAGTGAGAATTAAATAACTGATGAATTTCCTTTTTTAATCCTAGACAGTAGCAGGCTCGGTGTCAAATTTGACCTTAGGCTTACTTTTTTAAAAATGTGGTTTTTTAAATTGATTTTAGAGAGAGAGGAAGGGAGAGGGATAGAGAGATAGAAATACCTATGAGAGAGATACATGAACCAACTGCCTCTTGCACACCCCTTACTGGAGGTCAACCCCGCAACCTGGGCATGTGCCCTTACCCGGAACGGAACCAGTGACTTCCTGGTTCATGGGTTGACACTCAACCATGCCAGAAGGCCGAGCGAGGCTTACTTTTTGGGGGGTAAAATTTAGGCTAATTTTTCATTTATTCTGCTTATTCATTGATTCATTCAATTAAACCTCCTGAAGTCTTCTGTGGTAAGATATAACACAACCTTTGTATTTATAAAGTCTTACCACAAACATTAAAATCTTCAAAGCACATCACTTTTTTTTTCTCAACCTTCTGTCTTTTTTTTTATTGCATAAAGTATTACAAAGATTAGTACATATATCTTTTTTTTTCCCTTGCCCTTCCCCCGGCCTCCCCTACCCCCCAGTGTTTTGTGTCCATTGGTTATGCTTATATGCATGCATAAAAGTCCTTTGGTTGATCTCTTACTCCCACAACCCTCCCTGTCCTTGTTGCAGTAATTTGACAGTCTGTTTGATGCTGCTCTGCCTCTGTATCTATTTTTGTTCACCAGTTTATAATGGTTTTTATTACCCATAGGTGAGTGAGGACATGTGGTATTTTTCTTTCATTGACTGGCTTATTTCACTTAGCATTATGCTCTCCAGTTCCATCCATGCTGTTGCAAATAATAAGAATTCACTTCTTTTTACAGCAGCATAGTATTCCAAAACCTTTAGAAGTTAGATAATGTTCCTAAACATAAACATTTTGCAGCATAAGCATCAGGAAAATAGCCCTGGTAGAGCTCGCTTTCTGTCTACTGAGTTTGTTGAAGGCATGTACTTAAATTATGAATGCAGCCACTCCATCTTCCGTACCCTTGTATGATAAGCACCATGACTGAAATACTGGGCTTTGTAAATTCAACATTTATCTATAACACACAAACCACGCCATTTTAATAATTGTCCTTGATTTAAGCAGGCAGAGAAAGAACGTTACTTTCCTAAGACACAAGCGACATAAAAAGGAGAGGGCCTGGCCAAGGGCCAAAGGTGTAAGTGCTACAACCTAAGATGTTCCCCCTTCCTGGATCCAGGAAAGTTGCCTGTAGTTGGTTCTCTAAGACACGCAGTAAGAGTTGTGTTTATGTGCCAATAACTTTGTGCAGATGTCAACTTCAAATTCAGGCACCACTGAGCACCAAGAGTTGACAGAAGTACATCTAAAGGTCACTAAAGAAACCAAACAACTTTTCCTTTTCCCGGAAGCAGGATCAAAAAAATATAAATTTTATATAAGACATTCTATATATGTATCATACACATATATATGAAACCTTACTCACATATTCCTAACTCTTTTAGCGTGTTCACTTAGGAAGTTGTTTAGAAAGAAGTATTTTATATTTATGGGGCTGTGGGTAAAATTCTAACTTTCCTCACTGGGAATTGTTTTCCTTATCCCTTGAACTTCCCCTCCAATGTGCTTCTAGGACACTGGATTACAGCACAATATTGCTTTATTTTTACATCTATTCTTGTACTCTGATCTCTCCTTCTAGACTGGGGTTGTGGCAGCATAGTTGAGACTTTCTACACATGCCACATTGGCTCCATAATTTATTCTGATGTAGCAGCCACCTGGATGTCCAGGGTGAGCATTCAGACCACCTGCCAAGCTAATCCAGCCCAGCAACTGATCAAGGGTAGACTGAGAACAAAAGTGGAGAGACCTTCCTAAGTGGATATGCTGTCAATGAGCTTGCCAAATACTTCAAGGCAGGAGAAATCAATTTTGGTTAACAAAGTAAACCCAGGATTTGTTCCTAAAAGCAAGTCAGGTTTTAGTCAAATGGTATCTTCCTGACGCATCACTTCTAATTACATTTGCAATACCTAAAACAGAATTAAAACTCACCAGCGAAATTTTGCACCAGTCAATGTAAAATTGAGAACGAAATTTTTTATCACATGTGATTACAGGCTCCATTTCTTGACTGCATCTCAATTGATTCTGTGGGTTTTCCACTTCTCGTAAACAAGAAGAAAACGGGACATCTGCACCAACCATGACATACACACTGCAAAAATGTGAAACTCTCAGGTTATCCTTTAAGAAAATTGAAAACACTGAAAAAAAACAAAACAAAAAACAATCTACCCTGAAAGCAGGATTTACCCCTTTGTATTGAGGGATTATCTAGAGTCATCCCCAAGGTAGGGACCTGGGTTTTAAAGACAGTAATTCATGTAGGCATTTCCTTTCATCCTTCCCTTTATTCAACCCATATTTACAGAGTACTTTGGTGCACCAGACACTCTTTCAATTCTATTTTAATTTCTTTAAACGTTTTTCATCCTGTTTATTTTAATTCAAAATAATGATGTGTTCCTATTCTAGTTACTATGTTTGGTAGATTACTTACATTTAAAAATTATTCTTAAATAAATAGTTTAGAAAATAATGGAATTGCTAAAATAATAAGTAATTATTAGTAATATATCTTCCTTGAAGCATTTTAATGAGATTGTGAAATTACACCCCTGGAGGTAATGGAGCTTTAGGAAGTATTAGCTATTTACTGAAGAGTCCAGTCAGCCTTCTACTTCATTGAGCCTCACTGTTAGACCTCTCATTATATGAGCTTTCAAAGTTTTATCTAAGAAGGTAATATAAGATAAAACCATTGTTTGCTAAACACAAACTAGGCAAATGAAATTTATTTTTTTGGCAATTAGGGAAAACAATTCTACTTAACTGACCAATAGATTACTCACAATAAAAGAGGTAATAGCATTTAAATAATCCTAGAGCAGCTTGAGAAGATAGAAGTATCATATAGGTCTTTCAAAAGAAAAGAGAAAAATAGGAAATTACTCTAAATTAAATATTAATTCTTTTCCTAGTGACAATATTATAGGTACTTATGAAGTAAACCCAGTAAAATTCAGCTGACTTCCTTGCAGAAATTGACAAACTGATCCTAAAATCCATACAGAAATTCAAGGGACCCAAAATAGCCATCCACAAAAGAAAAATCTTGAAAGAAAAAGTTGGAAGACTCACAATTACCAATTTCAAAGTAACAATTATCAAGACCATGTGGTACTAGCATAAGGATAGACATGTAGATCAATGGAACAGAATTAAAGTCCAGAAATAAACTCTTACATTTAGTAAACTAAAATTTGTCACAGGTGCCTTAAAAATGTAATATGGGAAAGAATATTCTTTACAACATATGATGCTGGGACAATCGTATTTCCACATGTAAAAAAAATGAAGTTAGATCCCTACCTCACACCATAAAAAGGCAATTCAAAATAGATTAAAGACATAAATGCAGGAACTAAAACTATTAAATTCTGGAAAGAAACAGGCATAAATTGTCATGACCTTGGATTAGGCAATGGTTTCTTAGCTATGACACCAAAAGTTCCAGCAATAATTGAAAAATAGATAAATTGGACTTATCAAAATTAAAAACTCTGTGCTTCAAAGAACACATTTTAAGAAAATGAAAAGGAAACCCATGAAATGGGAGAAAAAATTGCAAATCGTGGATCTAATAAGAGAACTTGCATTCCCAATACATAAAGGACTTATAACTCAAATCCAATTTAAAATGGCAAAGAATTTGAATAGAAATTTCCCCAGAGAAAACATACAAATGTCCAATAAGAGCATGAAATGATGCTCAACATCATTAGCTATTAGCAAAAAAGAAACCAAAACCACATCGAGGCACCACTTCACACCCATTCTAATAAAAAAGGCAAAAATACAAAGTGCTGGTGAAGATATGAAGAAACTGAACTCTCCTAGTCTGCTGATGGGAAGGTAAAACAGTGCAACTGGTTTGGGAAATAGCCTAGCAATGACTCAAAAGTTTAAATATAGAGTTACTATGTGACCAGCAATTCCACTCCTAAGTGAAATGAAAATATGTGTCTACACAAATTTGTAGGTGGGTGTTTATAGAGCATTGTTCCTAATGGTCAAAAATTGAAAACAATACAAATACAAATGCTCATCAACTGAATGGAAAAAATATAAAATATTTATACAATAGAATATTAGACCAAAAAAAAAGAATGAAGTACTGATACATTCTACATCGTGGATAAACCTTTAAAACAGTATGCTAAGTAAAAAAAAAAAAACAACAAAACAAAACAAAACAAAAAACCAGTCACAAATTCCATCCATATGAAATGTCCAGAATAGGGAAAATTAGAGATAGCAAGTGAGTAGTGATTGCCTGGGGCTGAAGGGTGTGGTGGTAAGTGACTGCTGAATGGATGTGGGAGGGGGTTGTTGGAATGATGAAAATGTTCTAAAATGGACTCTGGTAATGATTGTACAACTTTGGAAACAAACTGAAATCCGCTGAATTATATACTTTAGATAGGTGAATTGTATGATATGTGAATTACATCTCAATAAAGCTTTTATTTTTAAACATTAAAGTGCAGCACAAAAATTCAAAGCTACGTTAATGTATGTATGAAGTCACACCCTGAGTTGACGACTGTGCCCCAGGGTATGATTACACAAGCTCATTTGGTTGTTCTTATGTGAATTGTATATTTGAACTGAAGATTCTTTTAAAAGAACATTTAACAAAAACCATGATGCCCTTGGGAGGCAAATAGTATATACTATACAGAAACTAAGATAAAATTAAAAATTGAGAACAAACATAGATGTGAGAGACCACTGGTAAAGTATGTAGATGATCAGTGAAACCGCAACATAGTTCAAGAAGCATGGAACAGACTGTAGAATCTCAGAGGGAAGGCGGGAGTGAATAAATGGGTGGGAAGAGAGCAACCAAAGGACAAAATGCATGTATGCATAACCTGTGGACACACACAATGGTTTGGTGAAGGCCTGGGGTGGGAGCTGGCCAGAAGGGGTCAATGGGGAATAAAGGGAGACATATGTAAGACTTTCACAATAAAGATTTAAGCATAGTTCATTTAAAACAAATTACTTTTAAGCTCCCTTATTAATTGCCTAGCAAATATCATATTTTTCCTTGATATTGTGAAATATATTTGTACATACAGAACTAAAATGAATATTTCTTACAACGGTCCTCTTGCTTTAACATGATACTGATTTGCATTTATAATTAATAATTTTTAAATTAATTAACTTCAAGATAATATAAGCAGGCATAAACATATATTTTTGGTTGCTTGTGAAAAGTTTATTTTTTTCTCAAATTAAAAAGCAACACAAAACATTACATAAAACTTGGAATATAAAAACAGAATTAATATTACCAAGATAACTATTTTAATTTTCCAATTTACTATGCAGCATATTTTTCAAATGCATAGATTTTAACCTAATTACAATTGTCTCTAAAATATAATTTTGTATCTTTTTTCACTTAATGCATCATAGGCATTTTCCCTGTTGTACAGTCTTTATAATTATAGATATAAGGCAATATAATTTTTAAGTGCACATGATTTATTCAGCAATTATTTCAGAGTTGGACATGTAAGTTGTTTCCAATTTTTTGATGTTATAAATAATATTGCAAGCATACTCTTTAATGTTACTATCTTAAAAGAGACGCCTAGAAGTGGAAACATTTTTATGACAGTTGATACATACTGCCAAATTACTTTCATCTGTACTGGGATGATCCATAAGCTTCACAAACTTAATATGTTCCGAACTGAGCTCATCATCACCCCACCCCACCCCACCTCCACCTGTTCCTCCTTCTCTCTTCTTCTCTCTCAGTGATTGGCATGGCCAGATGCTCAAGCACCATCATCTTTGAGTCCTGTCCTTCTTCCCACATATTCAATCCATCATCAGTGTCTGACATTCACCCTGAAAGAACTCTCATATACACCTGTCCACTATGTGACTTCCCACTGCTGCGCTCTAGTTCTTGTCACCATCACTTTCCACAGGGAATGGAGCAACGATCCCTTAATAGTTCTCCTTGAACCCAGCCTTTTTCGCTGTCCTCAGGGAGCATATTTGCAGAATAAATACATGAACGAAAAGCATCCTGCCAGTTTAAAAACACAAGCAGTAGAATATTTGACAGTTGCTAAGAAAGTAAATCTTTAAAATTCTTATTGCAAGAAAAAAAGTGTGTAGCTATGTGTGGTGATGGATAGTAACTAAACTTACTGTGGTGATCATTTCTCTTTACCAGTATATATATATATATATATATATAGTCATTATGTTGTACACCTTAACTTATACAACATGTTAATTATATCTCAATAAAGCTGGGAGATCAGTTAATAAATAAAATGCAAATAGGCTATAAATAATATGTTCAAGAAAAGTAGATATTGGAATTGCCTTGTAGGTAAAAAATAATGTGTGTGTATATATGTGTATATATTGTTTCTTTTGTAGAACCAGTAAGTTTCAACATGTTAGTTTTAAAAAGTAATGCTGCACGAGGCTATGCATAACAATAACTCTATATTATGCACGCTAAAATTACATTTTCATAAGCCTTGTTTTCCTTCCAGCTGACTTTCTGATATCTAGAAATTAAATTTTTTTATGACGATGATTTTTCCCTTTATGATTTTAGCAATTTATTTCCAAACGTTCATCTGTGTGTAAACATATGACATTATCAAGGACAAGGCTCTCAAGCAGTGTTATCAAAACATGGTTCCTCAGATCTGATCTCAGGAATTGGTAAACACAAGACAGAACTTGTTCCTTATGAAGGTTTTTCTTCTTCCAATTTGAGCAACTCAATTTCCCTTGAGGGAAAACGCATTTGCTGAGGCATTTACCCAGACGATGTGAAGAAATGAGAAATGGGTAAAAAATGTAAGTTAAAAGTCTGCCTTTTTCAGCAATAGCCAGATAAATGGGTCCAATGATTGTACTTTTTACCTAACTGTCCAAGTACTGAATGTATTTTATACTTTATTTTGTGTAGATGGGAGATAAAGACGGTGTAGAGTAGAATGTGTCTACATAAATACACATCACTCGGACACTCCTGAGCTTTTACATGCACCTCCATTCCCTCCTCTGTTCCCTACCCACTTCTTTGTTCTGTCCGTATCTGCAATCAATCAATCACCATGAAACTAAGTAAATGATCTAATACAGAATAGAAACAAAATAAAGGACACTTCTAGAGTCTAGTCCCACTGCTTGCCCAGTCCTCTCCCTGGAGAAGGAATGGATTCTCAGCAGAGGCAACAGGTACCCAGGCCAGACCTTTCTGGCTTCCTGGGGTCTCCTGTTTGCAGAAAGGAGACATGTGGGTCTGCTCTGTTCTTTCATGTGGTAGGCTTAGCATGCTCACCTGCTAAAATGAAAACTTCAATATCAGCCATTTTCTGCAAAGGTCCCTAATGCTTCAGGATAAAATCCACACATCTTTTCCTGGTGCACAAGGCCTGAGGTGGCCTGGGCTTGCCTCGTTAGTGACTCTCACTTTTAAACCCCTGCCCTGCATTTCCAAATCCACCACGCATTCTTCTCCCTAAGGGCCCAAGCCGTTCCCTCGCCTAGAATTCCTCCTTCCTCATTTTTTGAGCAGGCTGATTGTACTCACATTTTAAATTCGGGTCAGGCTCCAGTTCACCTCCTCTATGGACCCTTTTTAGGTAAAAAGTACAACACGCCCAACCAGGGAGGAGCACTCTTCATTATGACAGACTCAACTGCAGCATGCAGCACACTTTGGTTTAATGTTCTGACTACTGTCTGCACCCTAATGGACTGTAAACATAGACTGTAACTTTTAAAAATATGTTTTTTGGGGGTTTTTTTGAGAGAGAGAGAGAAAGGGAGAGGGACAGAGAGAAAGAAACATCGGCTTCCTCCTCCATGACTCCCACTGAAGATTGAGCCAGCAACCTGGGCATGTGCCCCGACTGGGAATTGAACCAGTGACCTCTTGGTTCCTGGGTCAAGGCTCAACTGCTGAGTTGGGCCATTGACTGTCATTTTAAAGTCACTGAACCCCCAGACTAATACACTTTTCCCCCATAAAAAATACTTACAAAATAGTAAACTATGAAAGAAAAGCATGAATGTATGCATAGAACCTAGAAGACTGGATATTAGACATCTAGTTGCATTAACTTCATTTATTTATTTTTAAACTTACAAAAACAGATTCATATGGGCCTTCAATTTTTTTATATTTAAACACTATTTAAAAAAATTCCTATCTGATATCACCAACATTCCTTAAATGAAAGGATATCAAAGGCACATTATTTAAAAATAATTCACCCAAACTATCAAAGGTTCGTTATTTAAGAATAAAGGACAATCTTGTAAATCACCAAACATGGGGACAATTCAGCAGAGCACCAGGGACTGGCCCAAGATCATGACCTTGCATCAGAGCAGGATTTGGCAGCCACTGACTTACATTCTCTCCCTCAAGTGTAACTTCTCTCTGAGGCCTTGGTAGGGCGGAGGGCAAACCATTAATTAAAGGGCAGAGTCTGCAAGATTGTCTTGGAGAATAAACCAGGGTTCTCTGTTGCTAACTGGGGCTAGATCCACATGCTTTGGGAACCAGAGGAAATAGTGGTAGGTTTGACAATCTCTTATGAAAAGTGAGTATATTCTTTAATCCTCACACCCCATCATTCCCTTCATAGCCACCATTTACACCACATCACTCACCCCAGGTTGGCAGCTCTGCCATGCCTAGAGTGAAATATGAACCTGCTCCTCTTTCCACCAGCTTTATCCCAGGCTAAATGCATCCACAGAGCCCTTAGCCTCTGGCTCCACATCAGGAGCGAAAGCGGCACCAAGATGACACACTGGGAGAGAGCACAGTTGCCCTGGGGTTACAGGTCTGGCGAGTGAAAGGGAATCTTTCCAGGAGCTCAGCGTTCCTTGTTCCTTCACAGGAGCTTACTCACTTTGACATAAATCTTTATAATTGTTTTCTGTTAGATTTAGAAGTTTGAAAGCTGTCAGTGAGTTCTGCAGGGATGAAAAATACACATCAAGAAGAAAGGAACTGTGATGCTGTTGAATGGGTTCTTTTTTTTTTTTAACTTGACCTTTGGCACTAGGACCCTGACAGTCTCTCTTTTTATTTTTATTTTTTTATTTTTCACTGTATACCTTTATTTTTATTTATTTATTTATTTTTCTTTATTGGTCAAGCTATTACAAATGTGTCCTCATCTCCCAATAACCCCCAACCCTCTCCCCCCAACACACACACTCATGCTCTCATCCCCCTGTTGTCTGAGTCCTTGAATGGGTTCTTGATGATTGACATTTAGCGGTGCTTGGGCTGTGCAGGGGCTGGCTGTAAGCTTACTCTGAGGGTCTACCATGTGAGTTTCTCTTCCTCAGCGACCATAAATAGCAAATATGGAAACATCTGCAATTAGAGGATTATGGCTGCCATGAGAAATAGAAAAATATTTCAAGATTTTTTTTTAAAAAAATCAGAGATTGAGGCTTATGCTAAGTATAAAGTAGAACACATATTTAGATACTTAATTAGTACTCCTAAAGTGTGTATTTTTTAAAATTTTATAAAAGGAAGGGATGCTTTTTTTTTTTTTGCTATCTCTGGCCCTCTCTTGATCTTTTCACTATTTCATTTTTAAAAGGAATTTGAAGCCCATGTCATTTTCAAAAGAAAGCCCAGAGACAAAAAGTTTATTAAGTGAATTGGTAATTAAGATATACACCATTAAAAAGGAAAGGAAGGCACAAGAGATGAGTTAAGCACTGGACTTATTTCTAAATTTAAGGCAACAGGGGTTAAAAAAAAATTTGTTACCACGACATTAGATAACAACTGAAGAAATTATGTAAACTCATTCCCAGGGACAAGTTTTCTTCTGGAATTATACTCAAGGAGGATTAATTAATTAGTGCTTGTAGAGGGATATTGTAGTAATAGAGTTGGCTTTGGGTATAATTTATAGAAATGCTATTTTGAAAGACTTTTTGAATACTTTGTAAAGGTTATGGCTTAACATTAAATTAAAACTTGCGGAAAGCACTTCAAGTTGGGAAGGGATCTGAGACCAGGTCCAAATACATGCCATGGGACTGACTCTCTCAAATGTCTGATAGCGCATGCCGCCCTGTAGCAGGTGTTGGGGGTCAGTCAGCTAATGACCGAATTCTCTAACAAGTACTTGAGGGACAAAAATTCCGTTCTTAATTTAGAGTCACATGCTCAGACCTAGCCCTAGACTCAAAGATTCAGAATCCCTAGGGGGAATCAGAGGTCGGAACCTAGCTGTATTTTTATTAAAGTGCCTACTGACAAGTCTCAGGCTAGACATAGCTGGGAAGCACTGTTTTAGGTCAGAGTTTGGCTTAGAGAGTTATTCTGTTCAATGTAGTTTAGCTGTTTCCAAAAGTGCCTCCGTGTGCGGAGCCTGCACTACTGAGGAGAGACGGGCTGCGCCTGGAAGACAGCACCACATGGGAACCTCTGCCAGTGCCTGGCTTCCATGGTGCTCCCTCCGACATCTTTGCTCACTGTCTGGACAATCATCACGGAACATAAGACTTTAACTAATGTTGAAAAGATTCCCCATTTGGAGAAGGTGTTCTGGGGAGATACCTCTGTTCATTTCTTTCCACAGTTCTCTCTTCATTACTCAGAGAATCAGGTTGTAACTCTGATGTAAAAATTTGAATTCTAGAATTACATTTTCATGGAAAAAAGACACCCAACAAACAAGAGATAAAGTAACACTTCTAAGTGTGAGTGGCTGGCTTCAGAACACACTACTGTAACACAGCAGGTACACTTTTGTTCTGAAATTTGTGAGTTGGACTCGACATCTCACTGCTTAGCCCTTATCCCGCTTCTGCCTACTCCCTCATACCTTAGTTACATCTACTTGCAATATTTTCCCTTATTTCCAACAATGTCCTCCTTTATAGCTGTCCTTAAGTTTAATTCTTATTAATTCAGGCATTCTAGGTAATTCCAGATATCATCTGTGTAAAAAATGTTATCAGGAATATGAATGAAGGAGTTGGAAAGGGAAAATGCTACCCAAAATATAACTCATTCCATATCTCATATGTTTATAGGATCTGCTTCAACCTACAGATTAAAAATTAAAGACCAAAGTCTAGCTGACACTGACTTTTCAGTTTGCCCAGGTATAGGAGTGTTTCTGAAGCTCTACAAGGGTTTGAATCCTACTCTGTAAGGTTTGGGAACAGATAAATCTCTTTTCAAAAGCACTGTTTCACTTCACCACTGTGACAAACTAGAGGGAGAGTAAACTCCCATGGGAGCAGATGAGGAGGTGGAGGCACAGAGGAATGCAGCATTTCGCCCAGCGTCATCCAGCTTGAAAACGACAAAGCCAGGCTTTAGGAATGGGTCTCAAATCCGCTGCAGCCGCCAGTCACTGACACACGGTGGACAGAATGTTAAAGAAATAGTTTCCTAGAATAAAGTTACAGCAGTCTGCATGCCCTGTTGCAGCTGATAACAGGGGCATCAATGTCCTTTGAAATTCTGGGCCCTAAATAATCAGTTTCTCTACAGAAGGCACAAAAGACTCAGCACTGTGATTTATGATTGCTGATCCTGATCTACAATTAGAGTTCACAGGACCTGGAACATCAGATATAAAGAACCATTAATGTAACCTCTTTATCAATACAGAAAATTGCTAATATTTTCATATCTTTACAATAGCCACATCTTATATTTTTTAAAAAACACAAGAGACCATCTTCCATCTATAGTCAGTATGATAAGATCACCATATTTAAAAATTCATATTGAAGGCAACAAGATAAAGGTCTGCTTACCCCTCCTTCATGTCATTGATAGGGAGCGGAACCCTGCCGCCCCTGTCTAGGGCCGACGTGATGTTTATGGCATTCAGACGCTCGGGCTGCCACACATTTTTCACCGCCCCTAGGAAGTCTCCAAGAACCTCGCTGGCCAGCATTTCTTCCACATTCATATTTTTGATGAAGAATTCCGCTTGGTATGGTAATGGAAAATCTAATTTTGGTGGAAAAGGGTATGCATAGCTTTGGTGAAGCGGTCTTTGGAAAAGGAAACAAAAGAACAACTCTAGACTTGTTTATTTCTGTCACAGTCCTGCCTTTGGAAAATGATATTAATCCTGACTTTAAAGGCTTTCTGTATAACAGGGATGTATCTAAAAATATAACATACATTTGACACAGAATTTTATCTACCATGCATTAAAATTCAAGGGCACAGCAGGGAAATGAATAATTATAGGATTTGGTAAAAAAGAAAGAAAAAAAGGTCACATCAGCCTCCAACTTGCCAATAACCTGTTGGCCTCCTTTCTTGCCTCACCCAGGCAGAAGGGGAGCTTCCAGAATGCAACATGGGTAGGAATAATATTTTGTATTAATAGTGTTTTAAAATTAACAGATCTTTTTCAAATATATCATTTCATTTAATCATTACAACCCTAAGTAGTACTATTCCTACTTGAACAGAGGGAAAAGTTGAGGCACAGAGCAACATTCTTTCCAAATAGAGAGAACATCACAAAATATCAGTACTTGCTTGTGACTTGTTGGTATATGATTTGAAATATACCATTGCTCAACAACAGGAATACACATCCCATTTCGCATTCTGATCAGTGCACTGTGCGAACATGCTGGAGTGCACTCACACAACCCTGGGTGGTATAGCTGCTGCCACACACCCAGGCTGCGCAGTACAGCCCATTGCCCCCAGGCTACCAGCTTGTTCAGGAAGTCACTGCACTGGACCCTTTAGATAATTATAACACAATGGCAAGTATTTGTGTGTCAAAACACACAGTAAAAATATAGTGTATTGTACTTGAAACCAGTATACAATATTGAATGTGAAGCAAAATTGACAAATGAAATAAAAGAGTATTGTTGTACCTGCAGAATGCCTTCACCATGAACGGACCTCACAGGACTGGAACTTGCTCTGGGTGGGTGAGTGAGTGGTGAGCAAATGTGAAGGCCTAGGACATTACTGTCCACGACTGTAGTCTTTATACAACTTTACACGTAGGCTACTCAATTTATTTAAAACAAGAGCTTAGCATTGTGCTACAATGTCACTAGGTGATAGGAATTTTTCAGCTCCATGACCGTCTTATGGGGCCATGTCCCCTCTGCAGTCCAAAATGTCGTTATGCGATGCATGACTGTATTGTGCAGCATGCTAGAACATTACTTTTTACTAAAATAAATGTTGATTATATTTTCAGTAAAAATTCTGAAATTGTAACAATATTACTATTTTGATCACTCCGTAATATTCTTGAAAAGTTGTACTTTGAAGTTCTCGTTAAATTCCTTATCTCATATAGATTTAGCTTTCCTCTTCCCTAATATCTCATAAATATTTATCTCCAAAGATTTCAAAATTAATATTTTAAAACAATTGAATGTCCAATTCATACTCTCAATAAAGAGTAAATATAATTTATTTCATTTTCTCAAATGTTATACTTGAATTGTAAGTCATCATCTCCCTTGTTCTAAATGGCTTTCTCTTTAATATGTCTGTAATAATAAAGGCTTCTTTTTTATTAATACTTACAAACTACTGGATTGAGGTGAATTGTCACATTTATTACTCACAGCTAGAAGGTGAGCAGGTCTTTGTGTGGTTCTCCATTCTTTCAGAAGGGGAAGCTGATCCTTGAGGTCCAGAAATTTACCATCATTGGAACTTACATGACTTTTATCTAAGTTAAGGGAGACTGTATACAAGTGCTCCTCTTTAGCAATTACTATCATAATACAAACAGTTTGGTTATCTAAATTCTTCCTTTAAAAGAAAAATGTTTCTGGGCTATACACGGAGTAATTTATTCTATGTATACACCTTTGACTTGTTTCATTAAAACTCCTATCTATAAAGTATTCCACTCTTACTTAATAAAAAATAAAAACTACACAATAAACAACTGAAATCATGATGACTTCATTTCCTGTGAAGTCACTTTAATATGAAAGGGTATGTGATGCCTGTGGTGATGTCAGGGTAGTCATTCTGGCTTTAAAGTTTTCAAGAGAGTTTTCCAGAGTGTGGCATCTCTTCCTAAAGACTGAGTTTTTCAAGGCCCTAATCACAGAAGGTTCTGTACTCATTTCCGACACTGTCGTTTATTCTGCGTATGGTTTTGTTAGATTTGCTTGATGTACAGGCCATCTGCAATCTTCCAAAATGTCATATATATATATATATATATATATATATATATATATATTCTCTTTTATGTAGATAAGTTTCCTGTTTTATATAGAAACATTTCCTGTTTCTTACAGATAAATAGCAGCCTAATCGTACTGCATTTTCCCCATACCAAGAAATGGTTGTGCAGTAATATGCCATGAAGAACAGTGTCTCGGCAATAAATGACATTTGTAAATAATGCCAAATGCAGTTTCTGAGTATGCGAGAAGTCTATCCTCCATTAATTTCATTCAGTGTTTTTACACCCACTGTTCAATACTTGTTTCATATGATCCATGCTACTTTTTGGAGAACTTTTCTTGGCTTTTCCTAATCCATGTGACCCCACTTTGTCGTTCCTTTATGAGACCGGCTGTTGCCATGCCCCTCAGCGGCTCCGGCTGTGCAGCTGCCTGCTGACTACCCGGCCAAGCGTGGCTGCCAGGACTCCCAGAGATGAGTCACTCAAGCTTTCTAACTTTGGGGAAATCCCAGGCCTGCTATATTTGGACATCACGGAGGCCAAGGGAGCAGTAGGCCAAGAGACTGGTGGCAGGCCTCTGAGGTACTGAACGCAAGCTAAAGAATCACTCTGTGCACTCTCCTTCAGCTCCAGGCTGTGTAAGTCTACAGGACTAATTTCCCATTAGGCCTCTCCAAGCAGGAGACAGCTGGGCAAGGATCAGACTGAGCGTGATTATCCTGATATGCAACTCATTTCTTTTCCTAACTTTATCCGGAAGAAATAGCATGTGAGGAGGTCAGGCTCCAAGATGCACATCCTAGAGCCCATGTTGATTCCATCTATACCAACAAGGACAAATGCATGCCACTTGGTTCCCTGGTTCTCACAGCCTGGGGCCCCAGGACCCTCTGTGAAAAGCAGTAGAGTAGCGCTGTCAGAAGTTAAAACCCAAAGCCCATCTCTACTCCTCCTCCCTGATCAACACATATCAAAAAACCCCATTTTTAGATAAATAGCCCTAAAGCCACCTTTTAATTCTACAGTTAGGTAGCCGTTTTCCACTAGTGTCTGCTTGAATACCAATAACACCTATTAGGATGCCTGTGGACTCTATATCCACAGGACTGAGAGGAGACTTGAGAAAGGAGAGGTTCAAGCTACAGACTAATAGGCACTCCCATACCTGACAAAGGGCTTCGAGTTCCTCTGAGAGCGTAATGGTGAGGTGAGTGGCTCAGGCCTGCTGTTATGTAACTATATAACTACCTGTACTGTTGAAGTCCTTAGGAAAAGGAAACTCTGCAATTATTCTGTTCATTAAAGGCATTCTAATTCTGCAGGGACTGATGAGACTGGATGCAAGCATCCAAATACAACTGGAGTCAAGTACAGGCCTCGCTGACCCAAATGTCAATACTTACCAAAACCCTTGCGAAGTGAAAAAGTGGACAGGGAATTTTCTGTGCAAGCTTACAGAACCAGCAGTGGGACTTGCTTTGCATATATGAAGGTCATTCAAAATTTTAAACTAGCAGATTTGTTGTCTGCAACTGATATTGCTGTAACCCGGAAAAACTCATGTAAAGGTGTTCAAAGTCTTCAAGCAATTTCCTCAATTTTGGATCGCATTATCAACTCTACAGAAACCGTTTTCTTTTGCACAGTGTAAAAGCAACGTTTAACCTAGCCTTTGCTGAATTATCACACAATCCAAATTAGTAGGTTCTGATAGAGTTTTTTGTGTTTGCTCATTTGTTTTTAATTGTACTGGCAAACAGAAGAATTCTCCCACCCAGGGTACACACTGTCTTCCTACTTTCAGGAGGGAAAATGCCATGTCCATTCTCCTCCTGTTACCCTTATTCATAAATACTATCTGGTATAGAGGAGCACCCCATGATATATACATTTTAACTGCAAAGTTTTAGTTGGTATATATTTTTCCCAATCAAGGGTCCAAATAGGGTCAAATATTTGAAAGTATAATTCTTTGAGTAGTCCCTGGGACCTTCAAATCCTTGGGAATCACTTATAATTCGAGCATATGTAACTCTAAATTGCTGATGGACTCTGGCAATTACTGATGCATGATTAGCTACTGGGAAGAAGTGTGTGACCCAAATTACAGTTTACTTCTGTCCATCAATAACTCCTTATCTTCACACACACACACACACAAAACTATGGTAAGTTTTAAAGTAAAATAATGAAACCAGCTAATAATTCCTGGTTGTGTACTCTGTGCTCAGTCCTACATGAAGCACAGTTCATGCCTAATTCATGGAATCTGTTTCCCAGACTGATGAGAGCAATTTTACTCTTAGTTTTGTTTTATAGATGAGGAAACCGAAGCCTTAAGAAAGAAGTGGCACCCTAACACATCATGGTATTTATAACAAATTAAATATTGCTTAGTTTTCTTTTCTACATTTTACTATTTCATTAGTTATATTAGATATCTGGTACTTTAAAATCTTTAACTATATTTTACACAGATATAAAATACAATGAAATATTCTTGTAAACAAGGAGCAATCAGCAACACATATTTTTATACCTACCTTCTGCTGACATTATATTAATTATCAAATTATGCCTTGCAGTCTCAAAGGTACGCCTATTGTAGGCAGTTATCTATCGGAAAATGAAAATCATATTAAAAAAGTGAAATGTTATTTGGAAAATAAAATTCATTAAGGGCGAAATGAAAACATACTGTCCTTCTTTCCATTTTCGTGATTTGTTTTTTACTTACAAAATAGTCCTTCTCTGTGCAATAAGAACTCAGAGCTTTTAGCAATATTATGGGAAGAGAAATCATTAGTCAGGTCTATTTAACATGCCAAAACAAGTTAAAATCAGAGAGACTCTTTCACAGAAGACCGTTAAGTGCTCATCACAGAGCATAGGTACCATTAGTAAATGGATTAACCATTATGAATTACTTACCAGTACCATTGTAAAATTTCAAAAACACCAAAACAACTTTTATTTTTGTACTTTTAAATGAAGCTTAAGGGTTGTCCTGGAAAGGACACATTAAAACAAGCACATCTCTGTGTTTGTCAAAAAAAAATGTCATGAATAACCCTTGGGAAATCACATCTCCACTTACGATGGGAGTAAAGCAGTAAGGGTCATGGTCTATAAAGCAGATGGCACATGCTCAAAAACACAGATCAATCCCTTTGTACAGTCAAATATTAGTGAACATTTGCAGAGCCAATAACCTCACATCAAAATCAACTCAGAAATAGCCACTGCAAACAACAAACAAAGCAAAGGCCAAAACCAGGATAATAGTTCAAAAATCAAGGAATAATTAACTTTATGACAGACAGGAAATCATTCAGTCAGGTCTGCAGTACCTCAAAACCCCCAAAAACTAATAGATTGTGCAAAGTCTTAGCATCCTGGCACCAGCCTTCTGGCAGTGATTACAGCTGTGGTTGACACTGAGGAGAAAAAAAGTAGAACAAACTGACTCATAAAAGAAATACCTTGTTCATTTAAAAATGAATACCAAAGAACTTGTATGCATATATGTATAACCCATGGACAGGGACAATCATGCAGTGAAGGCCTGAGAAGGGGACAGGAGTGGGATGGAGAGGGCCAGTGGGGGGGGGGGGAAGGAGGGACATATGTAATACTTTCAACAATAAAGATAAATTAAAAACAACACAAATATTAAAGATTTTTGTAGCATCATAAAGTTTTAAATAAAATAAATTACACTCAGAAATATTTCTGAATACAGTAAAAATCAAAATTTTGGAGTAATTCCAAACCTTCAATAATATTTAAAACTATATATTTTGAAAAGTAGACATTACACAAAGTTAAAAGAACTCTCCCACAATCTGTCGGATTTCTGTTGGATTTAATGACTTCCTAACTATATTTTTGGACACAATATTAACTAGATTAACAATGAAATAAAGACTAGTCATTAAAATAAACTAGGAACTCTGTTCACAAAGAAGAAATGAAAAAATGTAATAAAGATTTCATTTGGGAATTTTCATGCTTTTAAAAGTTCACCCTGCAAAAAACTTAATCATTCTCACTGAGAAAAAAAGCATCAATCTTCTACTATTTGTTATAATATCTCAAAGTTAAAGCTCAGAAAGATATATTGAACATTTGCAAATGAGTGACAATATTTTTATGGTAGCCTTTCCATAATTATCACAAATCTCAATATTGTAAATTTCATGAATTCTAATGTTATTGTTTTTAAAAATTCACAGCTACTATAGGGAGTGAAAAACATTTCACGAACTAGAAAGAATACTTTTATTATCTGAATTTATATTTGTTTAATTTTAACAGTGATAATAGAATACAGTCCTCCTCTATCACTTCTAATGAGATATTTAAATACTATAATATCCTCAATCAAATTTTACTGAGGTATATGTGTATGCATGCTTTTGTGGGTTGTCTTTTTTGTTTTTGTTTTTTGTTTTTGGTGCCAGCTTTTTTGCTTCCCTATGTTTAGAAGAGTGGCTCATCTAATTTAGATGCTTAGTAAATATCTACAGAATAATTAAGCAGTAGATTTATATGATTAAATATTAGCTTAAGATATGTAAAACTTTTTTGACTATACTACTAATAGAATATTTTAAAACTGTAAATGTTACTCTATGTGGATATAGAAATGAGTTTTTTACTACTTGTGCTAGATGAAAGATATGTTATATTTTCATCATTATATTTCTGGCATATTATTTCCTACATATTGATAACATTATCTCTTAGTTATAAGATATGAGAACATAATGAACCTCTGTGAATCCTCGCACAACACATGTATTTCTCTTAGTCCCTTGTCTCTCTCCAATCAGAAATGCCATTTTGAATTTTGTATTTATCATTCCCTTCATTTTAAATATAGCTTTATTATAAATGCACGTATGCTTAAAATATTTAATTTGCTTGTTTTTTGAGCTTTATAAAAATGGTAAACTGCATGTAGTCTTCCGGGACTGGTGTTTTCTGATTCAGCATTATGTTTAAAACATTTATCCATGAGACTGTGCAAGATTAAGTTCAGTATTGCTGTAAACATTCACTGTGTGACTAATTACTCCATAAGTTAGTTATCTATTCTGTTGCTGATGAACTTTTGGGTCACCATTGCTTTGTGGGATATATATATGTGTATCCATATGTGTGTGTGTGTGTGTGTGTGTGTGTGTGTATGTACTTCCTGTTTGTGTGTTGTCTTTTTTTAACAGCTTCTTTGGTGAACAGAAGTTCACAAGTTTAATATAGCAAAAATTTATCAATCTTTTCTCTTAAATAAAAATGGTTAGTTGTTATTTAAGAACTCCTTCCCTACCCCAAACTCAGAAAGTTCTTCTACACTATCATATAATAGCTTAAAATTTTGCTTTTCACATTTAAATCTTCAATCTAGACTTGAGTTTTATATTTCCTATGAAGTAAGAATCTAATTTTATGCTTGTCACATGGCTAACCAATTGTCTGGGCACCATTCCATAAATAGACATCCTTTTCCCAGTGACCTGATGATGTGTGACACCCTCTCTTCAGATATATACCATGCTCCATATGAGATAGATGTGGTTGTTAATACCTTCAATATTCTGATGCACTGTTTCTTCTGCCTAAGATAGCCTCCATTCTATTTTGTGAAATGAATTCCTATTTACCCTCTTACAACTCTTCATCAAACAGCACCTTTTTAGTATAACAGTTATGTTGTGTTGGCTACATATGTGTTTCCACTTCAGTGCTCCAACTCCTGGACTCACCTGTTATTCATCCTTCTATCACCAGCACCTATCATGATGTTCAGGTACATGAAAGAGGTTCATAAAATGTCTGCATAATGATTGTATTTCAGTGAACATGAAATTTGAAATTGAAGTAAGGAGCAGATAAGTTTACACTTATTTTCTTAAATATAATTCACATTATAGTAATCTATTTCTTTTAAATGCCTTAATTTTTTCCACTAACTTGGACTGCCCTTTTTTTTACATATAAAAGCTGAAAGAAAAAAACTGTGAAATGACACACACCAATGGAACAGTATTAAGAACTCCCAAACCACATGTGTATGGGCAAATAATTTTTGACAAAGGAGCCAAAACATACCATGAAGAAAATAAAGCCTTTTCAATAAATGGTTCTGAGAAAATTGGAAAGCCAAATGCAAAAGAATGAAACTGGACTACAATCTGTCACCATGTACAAAAATTATTTCAAATGGATCAAAGAGCTAAATATAAGATCTGAAACAGTAAATTACATAAAAGAAACATCGGTAGTCAATTTATGGACCTGGACTTTAGAGAAGACTTTATTAATTTGACCCCAAAGACGAGGGATGTAAAGGCAAAAATAAACTAATGGGACAATATCAAACTAAAACGCTTGTGCATAGCCAAAGAAACCACCAACAAAACAAAAAAGCAGGCAACCTGATGGGAGAAGATACCTGTGCACAACAGCTCTGATAAGGCATTAATAACCAAAATATGTAACAAACTCATACAATTCAACACCAAACAAACACTCCCACTTAAAAATGAGCAGAGGGCCTGGACAGACACTTCTCCCAAAAAGATATACAAATAGCAATCAGACATTTGAAAAGATGTTCAGCTTCACTAGCTATTAAGGAAATGCAAATCAAAACTATAATGAGATACCACGTCATACCTGTGAGAATGGCTATTATCAACAAGACAGGTAACAATAAGTGTTGAAGAGGTTGAGAAGAAAAAAGAACCCTCATTCACTGTTGGTGGGAACGTAAACTGGTATAGCAACTATGGAAAATTAATATGGAAGTTCCTTAAAAAAATTAAAAAGAGAATTCTCAATATGACCAAGTAATACCTCTTCTCTGCATCCACCCCAAAAATTTGAAAACATTTATTTAGAAAGATATGCACCCCTTTGTTCAATGCAGCATTATTCATGGTGGCCAATTCATGGAAACAACCAAAATGTCCTTCAATAGATGATCGAATAAAGAAGATGTAGTACATATATACAATGGAATACTACTGAGTCATAAGAAAAGATGAAATACTGGCATTTGCAACAACACAGATGGACCTTGAAACTGTTATGCTAAGCAAAATAAGTCAGTCAAAAAAAGCTAAGAAGCATATGATTTCACTCATATGTGGGCTATAAAACTGAAACTCACAGACATAGACAACAGTATGGTACTTACCAGAGGAAAAGGGTATTAGGGAGTAGTAAAGGGGGTGGGTATATGGTGGATACACAATGCAATATACTGATCCTGTATCATAGAAATGTATACTTGAAACCAATCTAATCATATTAACCAACTAGAGGCCCAGTGCATGAAATTCATGCCTGGGGGAGGCAGGGGTGAACCTGCACCCTTAGGAATCAGGCCTAAACGGGCAGTCAGACATCCCTCTTACAATCCAAGACTATTGGCTCCCAACCACTCGCCTGCCTGCCTGCCTGCCTGATTGCCCCCTAACCACTCTCTTCCAGCTTAATCAAGGCCTAACTGCTCCCCTGCTGGTCCAATTACCCCCAACTGTCCTCCCCTGCAGGCCTGGTTGTCCCCAACTGCCCTCTCCTACAGGCCTGGTCCCCCCGCCCCCGCAACTGCCCTCCTCTGCCAGCTCAGTAACTCCTAACTGCCCTTCCCTGCTGGCCTGATTGCCCACACTGCCCTCTCCTGTAGCCTGATCACCCCCAACTGTCCTCCCCTGCAGGTCATCTTGTGATGGACATCTTGTGTCCACATAGGGGTGGCCATCTTGTGTGTTGGAGTGATGGTCAATTTTCATATTACCTCTTTAATATACAGGATTATTATATAGGATGTCACCCCAATAAATTTAATTTAAAAGATTTTGAAAATTCACAGGAAGGAATGAAACATTTCCAAATGCAACCTATTGTGTTTCCATGCATAAAATGCTGGAAACTACTGCCATGTAATTTAGTTTCAAAATTTGAAACTCAAATTACCACCCCCCCCCAAATATATATATATATATATATATATATATATATATATACAATTTTGCTCATTCTAAGAAATTACCTCAATGATTGTTGGTTTCCCCACGTTTTCAGCTGTTGGAGACCCATACAGGACTCCATCACTATATGGTGTCCTTTGGATATAGCGAAGCCATCCAGGTCGGTCTGGATAACCCATTAAATTTGTGTTAAATGTTATGGGATCATTACTAATCTCGCCTAGAGAAGAAACACAGAATTAAAATACAAGTTAGTTATTTTCACACATGTTGCTTTGGTAGTTTCAATCAAAATATTTCTGCCTTAAAAATTTTTTTTACATTTGTAGCAAACTAAATACACACACATAAAGCCAAATCCATCTGGGAATTCAGATAGGGCCTCATGTAAAGAAAAAATCCTTTTGGTTGTTCCACTTGTCTAGAAATCTAATGTAACAAAGAAAGCAGATTCAGACAACTTCAGAGGAATTTTTCTTTTCTTTTCCTTTTTTCTTATTTTGGTCACCTAGGGGTGGGAAAGTTTTACCAATAAGACAACTATCTTTCAGAAAAGTCTCCCAATCATGTTGAGGTGTTCATTTACTGTGAAGCCTTCCTTTCATGAAACTCTGGACACTATCAAACTAATCTTAAGGAATATCTCAAAATTATAAAAAATATTGTTTTAAAACAAAAATGATGTAATTTTTAAACAATGGAGGATGAGTTGAAAAAGTATTACAAATCCAAAAGAATTGCAATAATGGCAACATTTATTAATGATAAATAATAATAATGGCATCATTTATTAGCAGGTACCTGGCCCTGTTACTGTGCCTAGATTTTACAGGCACTACAGTATCTCATCTGATTTTGAAACATACCTATAAAAGCAGCACTATCATTAGCCCTAATCTTGTTGATGAAATATGTAATTGTCCATGTTATGTAACTTCTCTGTGGTCATGTTATGTGGTAAAACTAGTTTTTAATCTTGGCTGACTCCAGAAACTATGCTTTTAACTACATGTTTTCTCCTCAAATATTAGAGCTTGCTCAAAAGGTTTAGCTAAGTAGTTTTGCAACACAGAATGCCACATTAAAAGACATTTCTTTAAGTAACTGATAAAAAAACTACCTTTTATTCTAGAATGTTGTTGATAACATGGTTAACTATATTTTATGAGTGTTTTCAGGTATGCTTTTCATCATATAATCTACCAAAATAATGTTTATATCAATTGTAATGCTCTAATTTTCAGAAAATGCATTTTTGTTACTTAAGAATTATAAGAATTTAATATATATTTTTTCTTGCCAGTCTTTCTATGTCTTCATTGATTTCATACCATTTGTCACAAAAATGTAAGCCAACAGTGAATCAAATAAGACTTTGCAATTGGTATTACTTTAAGGGAAAAATTAATCTTCATTATATAAAATTATTTCATATTATAAAAGCTTTTTTGAGAACTTTCTTAATACAATATTTCATGCTCTTCTATAACATATGTATAGGTTTCTAAAAATCAATGTACTATGTAAGATTCAAAGTTTTAACATGAAAGTCATAATTATATAACTATAATTATTTCTATGCAAATATGGGTACATCATTTGTCAGGAGCATAAAGCGCAAGATTGGGAAACCAAAAATACGCTTTCTTCAAAATAAAAAATGAATTATTTCCTAATACAATTAAATTCATAATCTTATGGTGGAAAATAGCCTACAATGACCAATTTATCATGCACCCAAGCCATTTCAAATGTTAACAATGTTTTATCATATGTCACTTAGATTAAACTCACTGAACAAAAAGGAAAATTTAGTTAAGCAATCACTTTTTACCCCCACTGAAGACATACCAGGTTTGGGGTAAGGTGGAAATTCTCCCTTAAAAGACTCTCTTTCCAAAACATGAACAAAGAGGACACCAGCAGATGGGTACACATCGCGGTCCGAGTGAACCTTCGAGAAGATGGTATACACTGAGAACGGAAAGGGAGAAAGGAGATTGACACATAATGAGATATGCTCTTGACAATTCACTTGCCCTGTAAGGAAGGGAAAACTGAAGCAACATGCAACATATTGTTAAGAAGTTTGTTTTAAAGGGAAGTGATTTTAGAACAAAACATCAAACAACTCTTCTGACTTGGCATGTTTAGAGATTTTTAAAATACTGTGTAAACAAAATTAGGTACGTTTTAAATTGTTATTAAATAGTGAAAACATTCATAACATCTTTTTGGTGATTTCATTGCAATTATTACCAGCAAAATGCATCATAAGAACTGACCAACTACATAACTGCTAGTTTTTTTTTCCCAAAGCAAAATATAAAGTGTAATTTTTAAATGGTCACAATCTATGCTGTACTGTTTGCTAGACAAAGCATATCAGAGTGTATAATACCATCAATCTATGTGAGGCAACTTTCATATATACTGATTAAAAAATGCATTGATACTTTTTCTAGGAGTGTTATTTCTCATATCTCTCCTAGAATTGATTTATTCCATTTTGCCTGATCTTGACATTTAATAACTCACACAATATAAACCTACATCCTAAATAAGCGATATCAATTACATAATAAAATTCAGTGCCAATAATTGCTTTAAGTGAAATGGGGTAGATTTCATGATTCAGTGGTTACTTAAGATATATGATGGGAGTACATTAAAATGGCCAAATTGGTTTGATTAGTTTTCCACCTATTGTTTTTCCTCTGATATCAGCATCTCCACCAACACATTACTACCATTACCCTTGTCACCTCCACAATCTCTTTTGGTTCTCAATCTTCCTGACCGGCTAGTGGCTGCAATTTATAAACAGATAAACTCTATCAGGCCAATTCTTTCTCTTACTCTCTGATGGATTTGTAAATGGAGTAATTAACCTTAAGAACACCAACACTGCTTACTGCATGCTCACAACTAACTAAAAGCCCTGGATAGGGAGATCGCTGACAGTTAAGTTTTTCAGCATAAAAATAGGAACTCCCACAAAAATGTTTCTTTATCTGTGAAAACTTGTCCCTGCGGTTCTGTGGATGGCTGCCAAAAATGTAAAACTAAACTAAAATATTTGGCTTGTAGCTTCACGTAGATCCATAGCTTTACTACGAAACACACTTCAAAGGCCATATAACCAAAGGAAGGAAGGTGCAGGTTGGGTTCAAATTAGGTCTGCAGGGAGACTTGTCCCTTTGTGCCTTGTTTCGTGCGAGTATTTATAAGTAGTCTTCCCATGGCCTTCAGAATACCCAGCTTCTCTCTAAGAACCACTTACTTACCAGTGGAAATGGTCCCATTCTCAAAAACGTTAGTGTAAGAGTCCTAGAACTGTGAGGATAAGAATTTGAGGTTTCTCAGCAGCTGAATTCCACAACACCCCCTGGAATACAAGATGCTACGGAGAACACAGCAATGAGGAGACCCAGTCCCTGCCTTCCAGGAGTTCACCATCTTGTTTGGGGGACCAATGTCCACCTAACTCGGTATGATCCCAGAGGAGTACGCTGCCCTGGCAATACCTGGGAACATGATCAGCAGCAACAGAGGCTAGAAAGAATTGGAAAAGATTTATGGGAAAAGTAGAATTCAATATGGCTTTTAAAGTACTAGCAAGATTCTGAAACTCAGAGATAGGGAATTCGGGCATTGCAGCATCGAACACACATACACGATACAATTGCGGGGTTCTGTGGGGTTCTTTCAAGGAAGGGAATTAAACCAGGGGTGCTAGATCTTGGGGTATATTTAAGGTAGGGGGAGAAAACTGGGAAGATGGACAAATTATGGACAGCTGTGAACTTCTGCTGAGCAATTGTTTCATTCTATATTTAAAAAGGAGTTTATATCCAAAGCACGGAAATATTTTGAATAATCTAAAGGAATCTCTTCAGAGCTAATCTAATTTATTCTTTCTAGAGATTAAAAACACCTTGAAGTTCAGCTCTGAATTTTATTTACCTTCATTATTTTCTCGGCACCTAGAAGGTATCTGGCATATTTGAATAACGTTTCATTGCCTACTGAATGGATGAATATATTCTAATACAAAACACTGTAGAGGTAAACACAGGTCTCATGTTTATGGATTAAACATGTATAATATTCCATTTAAATTTCAATTGTGTAAAAAACTCTCATGGGTGTGTAGCAGTTTACATGTTACCCTCCTCCATTTATATTGCTAATTACTATCCGTTTCCCTTAGTTTTGGCTATCATCAGGTGGCAAAAGCAAGCTTACAAGCAAAAGGGAAGGTTCTTAATTAAATAATATTGAAATGATTCTATATTCTATATAGCTCCTGGCAGGTCCTGAAGTGGAACCATGAAAAGGTACCTGCTATGGCAATGACGCCTCAGTTCAAGGACAAGTATAGCACATCTCCCTCAGTCTGTTTCCATGAAAGGCATTTCTGCAATCGACAGAGCCCAGCTACCATCTAGCACGGGCCTCCTGGGCTTCACGATGACACGCGCTTTTCTTTATTCATGTGCACTCTAGTGCCTTTCTGCAATCTGCTCAACTGCTTGCTGGTCAGTTACCTTGGCAACTCCACAGTAAAGCCTCTTCACTTTAAACATATAGTGTGCCATTTACTTTGAGAAAAACATATACAGATGTGTGACACGTTCATCATTCAGAAATGGAAAATGATTAAGCCAGTGTGTTTTGTTTGTGAAAGTAATACTTCCTCTCTGTAGCGGCAGTTGAAATTATGAGCACTCACAACATTTTAGAGAGGTACCCTGTCCCTTACCCTTTCTGGTTTGTTCACTTGCAAAACAAACAGCTCTTCAACAGAGGCTATTTGGGCAGTAGTTACACCTCATTTCCTTTTGAAAACAAGTGACAGAGAATTCGAAGTTGCAGGCTCTGTTCTAAACACGAACGCCATAGGGTCTGCACCAGCACCCACAAAAGCTGTTATTAACTGCTGCACCCTCATATGTCTAGGTACTACTCACAAACAGTAAGCTCGAAGCACATTGTTTCCCTTAAAAGCTAGTCTTAAAAATCAAATGCAAACACTCAAAGAAACCACAGACTAAAACAAAATAATCTCTGGAATAGATGTGTACAGGGCCGTGTTAATCAAGCTGAGGTCGCAGGTCGTGGACCCTTTGTGTAGCACATGGCTTTGCTACGTCTCCAGCTGCAAAGCCATTACCTTTGCAAACACATGCCACTGGATACAAATGAAACTGGAAACCACTGTGTGGCTAAATCCGGGCAAAGCCATCACCATTAATGGGAAAAACAATTAAACCAAAAGTCCAGCTCACAGGGGGGTCCAAAACATCATCTTCAAACAGCAAGAGTAGCTAGATTTGCCAAGATTAAAAATTGAACACGCAAGTCATAAATAACAGATTTTTTTTCCAAAGGAAAAATTATATATCTGAGTTGAGAAGAGCAAAAGGGTATTCGGGCATGGCCGGAGTAATTGTTTCACTCTCCCTAAATGTAGCTCCAATGTCCCTTGCTATCATGCTAGCCACATCTTTTCACAAAACTGTTTTCACCATATTCATCCTAAGGTGCAGAAACTGTGAACCACATCAATAATATATATTACCTTACAACAGAGAGCCGAGAACCAAATAACGGATGATAATGGCAAGCACAATAAAGTGGGGCTTCATTCTAGCTAAATAGCATCCTGTCTTCTTTTATTAGTCCATCTGACATTTTCTCCCTGTGGGAGCAACATCCTAATGAAAATATGAAAGTGTGTTTATTTACAATGACTTCAAAACAAAAGCAAATTTGGATGTATTCAGTACTCATTAACTTTTGAAGGGATTATGGTAGTTTGTTGCTAACGAATCTATACAGCATGTAACTTCACAATTATTACATGATTACTTTTAATGGCATACAGGCACATGGAGTCCCTTCTCCACAAAGTCCATAGAACACTTACCTTTTTTTTTCTGTATCACCAAGAACAAGTACACGGCTATAAAGATAAACAGGCTGGTGAGTGTAAGACCCGACAAGCCCCAGTTAAATTTAAATCTTAAAGCCATCTCTCCTCTGAAATCTTCGGGAAGAAAGTCATAAAGTAATGTTCATATTCATATCCAGTCATCTAGGTTATTAGTAACCTATTATGTGTATCTCTCTCTCATTGATACTTTATCAACAAATTAATCACTTCAAAGGGTCCGCTTATATAATCAATTACTAATTTCTGTGGTTTAAGAGAATATTTTACAACCTTAATTACCAGGAACTCCAGAAAAGAAACTTGTCGGATGGCTGAGTTTTCCAACGCACTCAGCAGTCGATTCTTTTCCCTGGCGGGTGAAGATCATCCTTTGGCACATCAATTATTGCACCCTGTTCTATTATACAGCGACGCCCTTATGGACTGTTTGGTTGCTTTGTCATTTACTGATCACACTAGCGCTAGCGGGTCCCAGCCCAGCTAACGCTTTTGAAAGGCTGTGTGTTTTATAGATTTTCTGTTTTCTCATGTGAGGACACGTTGTCAGCTGTCATTTCTCATTGCATCAGTATGTTTCCTATATCAGGTTCTCTAGCCCCTCTAATTTGCCACTATTTTCTGCTGCAGTTTAGAAAGCAGACTTCCAAATGAGGTGGGTTTGCGTGTTAAGGTAGGAATAAATCTGTAAGTGCCTCAGCACACGTTCTGCTAGATGCGAAAAACAGGAGCCTGCATTTGCAGCATCTATTGTGGTATATATCCTGGTTCTTAGTGGATGCAGTAGACTTCAGAATAGATGATCTTACTGCCATTGGGATATAGGCATTACTTGTGGAGATGGCAGCGTAAACTCCATGTATTAAATGCATTCAGAAGTAAGCATATCTAGAAAGACTTAATTCAATCCATCTGTTCCGTAAACACAAACTGTCAAATCAGAGTGAATGAATTTAATGCACTGCAGATGTAATAATTTCTTACATATTTGATGTGTGGGAAACGTACTGCATAACTGAAACAAGAGATCTATTGATTAAGTGATTTGTTATCCTTAGCAATAGCTAAAACAGCCTACAAATATTATCACATATTCTATTTAATAAGTAATGTATTAATAAGAAATTAAAGTCTGTTTATAAAAGCATTTCAATTTTGTTAATTTGTCTCTCACGTTTATAGAGTTTTAAGATATAAGCTAATCATTGGAAAGCATGACAAGGGAGCTTTATGAGAACAAATTACTTACATAATATAGTGGAAAGGTCCCAACTGTTTGTAGTATTGCCTGAATAGGAAGTATTATACTTACTATTTGGATAAGAATAATGAAGAATATTTTTTAATATGTTTAAGACATAAAGATAATACTGAAAAGCCACTTACCTGATGCAGCTTTAAAAATTAACTTTTGTCTAAGCAACCAGACATCTCAATTCCTCAAAATCCTTTTCACAGAAGATTGCAAACGTTAAGAATTAGAATATTTTTTTAAAAAGAAAGTTACACCCAAAATACAACTGCTGAACTTATTTAACTATACGATCATCTCTGATGATTAAAAACTGTAAGGACCGGCAGGAGAAATAAGGCTTGTCTTATATTTTACAGTTTTAACAGCGAAAGGCTCTGTATGAGTCCCGGAGCCCCTGTACCCACGAGCACTCCAAGAAGCTGCGAGGGATTCATCAGAATTGGTTATAAGAGATGAATCCATTTGCTGTCTCTGCATCAACAGCTCATTTCAGGGTTTACAGAAGCTGATGTTTATGGTTTCCTCCCTAATTTATTTTTTAATGTGTTATTTCTATAGTCAAATTGAAATATAATTACTAAATCAAATAACTGCTGTAGAAAAGTATTTTGAGGCACATTAATACCCAGCCAGGTACACAACCTGTTTTGCTTCTCCCCCGCCCCCACCTCTAAGATTTACCTTGTGTTTAATCAATCCAGCTTTAAAAATCTTGGCTTTGAAACAAGCTTTTCTCAGCAGTCTGCTTTTCACTATGAGTTTACTCAACATCAGAGTGCTACAGGCCACTCATTTGGGGAGGGGGGGCGGTCAGCTAATGTTTTCTTTTTTATTGTCGACACTATTACAGATGTCCCCCGCTTCCCCTCTTTACTGACCTCCATCCAGCCCCCCTCCCTTAGTCACAGATAGCCCATGCCTCGGCTGTAGAATTAATCACAGGGAAGGCATTAAACTGCCTTTTTAAATTTCATTCTTCTAAGAGAGATGGCCACTTTTCTTTACATGAGGCAGAAGAGAAACCACTACTTTTTCTACAAAAACCAGAGGCTTTCTTCATGACACGCTCCCCCCACTCTCACCTCCAACTGAAGCCACTTACTAAAACCATTTTTCTAAACTAGAGTTAAATATCTTGATTTTTTATATAATAACAACATGGTATTTTTTTTGCTGTGTTTTTTTTTTTTTTTTCTTAAATGTCATTTGGAAAGTGGCTGCAAACCATTATGAATTGGTGATCAATAAACTTAGTCTCACAGAACGCTGAAGCTGAAAGTGCTTTCGATGTCGTCCTGCCTGGCTATGCTAACTATCTTTCCCTATGAAGAGACAGATCATAGAGTTACTTACGTAAGTATTGGGACATGGTCGCAGCCTTCTACTTAACTAAGAACTCCTGACAGATACCACCAATCGGAGTGGGCATGCCTTTGCTCTCCTGGAGAGTTCAATCTTCCATTTTATACATAACAAAACTGAAGCCAGCAAGACAGACAGATTCAAGGCTATTGAACTAGTAAGAGGAAGAGCCAGGGCTTGGTTTACGGAATCAGGTATTTTGTTTGAAAGCATAAAGTAAGACATTTGGTGGCTGTATAATTGTATTATTAAATCTACCACAGTAAGCTAATTATGTTCCATAACACCTTAACTTTCTTAATTATCTCTCTTGTTTTGCTGATGAGTCAGAATTTGTCCAGATAATCAAAGATCATTCTATAATTTCATGAAGTTATCATAATTACACTGCACCACTGGAAAAAAGTGAGTTGACAATAACAAGTTCAAGAAACGAACTGGAAGTTTCTTTTATTTAAAGAAAGAAAGAAAATTGAGACATTTCAGCCCTCATAACTAAGAGACTAGAAGGAGAAACTCACATCTCTGGTTGATGGTGTTTTGAAGTACTAACATGGTGATCCTTCCTCCTGGTTTGCCACCTTTCTGAAGCCAAAAAGAATACGTCTTAAGTCCTAAGAGCACTTCCTGCTCCTCTCCAATGAGAGAGGGGTAAGAGGTCACCCAGAGAGATTTTTCTGTCTTTGAGCCATGCAATTCTTGACTGTCAATAGCTAAGAAGGAACTTCCTTTAAGATGGCAATAGAGAATCCTACCCAATTATTCGACTCACATATTACCTCATTCCCATGAATGTCTAATTAAAGTTTAACATTTAAGCTGAAAATAATTAGAAAATCAGCACAAGACCATTTTGGTTTTCTCTGTCTTAGGGAAGAAAGCAATGGAAGTTTATCAGTAAACCTAAGACTAATTCATTTTAGAACATGAGTTGCCCTAAGTAAGAAAGTAGAATTTGGAAATGTTTATCTAAGTGAAGCATATAAATGAGTAATGCAAAGGCTTATTTCTTTTTATTTAAATTGTTCCAGGGGTAAATTTTAAGCTCCTCTACTTAGAGTGTTCATTCTGGTTTTTGCAACCCCTTCATGTGTATCAAGGTAGAATGATGCCAACGGTATTGGTTTGAACCCTAATCGGTTTGGTTCAGTGGATAGAGCATCAGCCTGAGGACTGAAAGGTCCCAGGTTCAATTCTGGTCAAGGGGATGTACCTTGGTTGCGGGCACATCCCCAGTGGGAGGTATGCAGGAGGCAGCTGATTGATGTTTCTCTCTCATCGATGTTTCTGACTCTCTATTCCTCTCCCTTCTACTCTGTAAAAAATCAATAAAATATAATTTTTAAAAAAGTATTGGTTTGAGACATTTAAATTCCTCAAAACCCTATTTACTGATAAGGCACCACCCATTGCTAAAATTAAGAATTGGAACACTATTTTTAAAAAAGTTATATAAAAAATATAATTGTTAAGCTTATTTCCCTATTTAAATTATGTTATAATCTTTTGAGCTCTCTTGAAATTATAAAAAACATTTCATAGAACATTTGATAGATCTGATATACCATTTAAAAATCCTTGCTATATAAGATAATACAAATGATTCTGTTCACATGGTTGATAAACTTTATTATTCTCTATATAATATATTTGATAATCAGAAGCACAATGATAGAACTTAAATTGGACAAAGAGACCAGAAAGGGAGAAGAAGCTAAAGGATGAGTTCAAGAGAAACTGAAGAAATAAACATAATGTGGTAACCTGAACTGGTTACCTCAGTTAAGTTCAAGATGTATTGCTCATTTCTATTTTGAAAATTACAGTTGTCTTTCAAGTCCCAAGGAGAGAATCGGCTTGAGGTCAAATGGCAGCATGAAGTTTGAAAAAGGAAGAGATAATACCTCTATGAAAGGTCTTGGAATAGTGAATTTCCCCAAGAACAGCACCATAGTAGACAACTCAACTGAGTTTAACAGCTGGTTAGAGAATACCCTCTTGGCAAATGAAATAGGAAATGAAGGGACATGCTCAAAGAGGACAGAAATTCTAGGAATCAAAATTAAAGAGAAGAAATTGAAGAAAAAGGAAATGATAACTGCAATTTAACACAAAATAGTGTCATGTCCAGGGGAAGAGTCTTTGGGAATCTCGAATGGGTCACCAGAATCAGACATGTCCCAAGTCTTTAGGAGATGGCCGAGGAGAGAACCACCTTGCAGATGGCAACACTGAGGGCCATCTGATGAGCAGGACTAAAAAATTTAGAAAGCAGGAGGAGTGGATGTGCCAAAGAAGCTGAAGGCCCTCAGCTTGATCAAGGAACCAGCCAGATAAGGGGAGTCAGGGCAGATTTCCTTGAAGAAGCCAGGGAGAGTTCCATGAGAATATCTAAGGAGGGCCTAGGGAATGGACTACGACACGATGGGCTCAGGTCCTGGAACAAGTACATGAGTGTTTTATAAAACAAATTTTTGTGATCTTTTCATGGAAAGTTCTCATAATAAAACTATATGTTCTTATCAATATTAGCAATGGAAATTACTTAAAAATGCAAAGATGTTTGTTGGTTTTGTTTCAAAGAACAATGGAATCTTTTGTCTTACTCTCAAGTAAATCTGGGAATAGAAGATTCCAGCTGTGGAATAATTTGGTGCTAGCAGGAAAAAAATTAGTGACCCCCAACTTGAAGGATGTTTGAATAAAATGAGGTAAGCCAGGAATCGCTCCTACAAGGTACTCTGGTTTTATTTGGCAGAAAGGCCATTTGAGCGCATAAAAGCTATTCTTTTCAAAATATTTTAAAATTGTTATTTTTATAGATACTTTAGTTGCCCCAAAGTTATGAAAACCAGGCTACTATTCTACTAATGTTCATGACCACATATAGTCAAAATCGTGTGTATGTGTGTGTGTATATGTGTGGTTGTAGTGGTGAGGAATGAGGTGTAAGAGGGAGCATAAAGGTAAATAATCAAGAAATACAATACTAACTGAAAACTTATAATAATTGATATTTTGAAAATCACTAATATTTGGTTACTAATATTTTTCTCCATGATGAAATGCAGTATTTCAAAGGTCTTGGCATATTGCTAATGAACACATTTATCCATATAAAAGAAAAAAATGAGAAGGAACAATAAATCATTCAAGGGTCAGGTCATCTTTCAAAACAACACAATCGGCATCAAATTATTTAATTGCAAGACATATCAATAGAGTTTTGCACAAAAATCAATCAAAAAATCATCCACAATTAGCCAAAACATTTTGTGACCATTTTTCTAAGGTTATATAAATACTGTCTCAAAGTGATTTATGTTAAATGTACTTCTTAATGTTTTTCAATGTTAATTGTTATAATAACCACACTGGGACAATTTTTATAAATGGCAAGCCAGTGACTGAAAAAGGGGGCAACAATAGGTTAAAAACATAATTATTTTTAGTTTTAAAAAAAAAGCGTAACTATGACAAAGGAAAAACACTTGGGAAATAATGAATTAAGAACACAGAGAATCAGAAGTTTTAGAAGATTAGGAAAACAAATTTTAAATTTTTTCAGATTGACTTAAAAGAAAAATCCACACATGACTAAAACAAGGAGAAGGGATATTGAAAGCAGACATTTAACTGACTCCCCAAAAGGGATTCAGATTTACAACCTAAACTCACCATGTTTCTTCCCAGCAGCCATTTTTCTGCTGACAATAAAATTGTTGGCCTGTTTGGTCTTCCAGTTAACTGTTCCACTTATGCCATCAGCAGAGCTTAATAAAAAAGCTTTTCAGATAAAACAAATGCACAAAAAGTGAAATTAATGTTAAATTAAAATGACTCTCATAGATTACCTACTATTCATTAGGATCAGAGTCCTTTCAGCCCAGCCAGTTATTTAATTCCATTCAATGCACATTTGTTGCAAGTCAATGCAAGGAATATATGGTGGTAGGTAAATAAGAGACAGTTCCTGACCCCCAGGGAGCTTACAATCTGTAGGGATTTATAATTCATGCATAGAAACATGTACATAACATGTAATATAGTATATATATAATAATCACACATAAATACACAAAGGTAGAAAGCATAAGTGCTCCAAAACACTGAGGGGCAGCAAGTATTTCTGGCTAGGAATGTCGAGGTAAGTTTAAAGTGCCTTCTAGTCCACTGGTGTGCTTCAGTGGTTGAGCATCAACTCATAAACCTGGAGGTCACGGTTCCTTCCATTCTATGTCAGGGCACATGGCCAGGTTGCCACCTCCATCCCAGTAGGGGGCATGCAGGAGGCAGCTGATTGATAATGATCTCTCCTCATTGATGTTTCTATCTCTCTCCCTCTCTCTGCCTCTCTGAAATCAGTAACAAAACTTTTTTTTAAGTGTCTTCTAAATTCATGGTTGAGTTTTGGAAACATTAGTTTGGCAGCAATGAAAAGAATAGGGGTAAGAGGATACTAAATAGGGGACTATCTCTGGAGTGTTGAGTAGCAGCCAGCCTATAAATCAGCAGCTGAAACAAAAGGAAGTAAAAGTAGGGCCAATTGTAAGACATCATGGAGATAAAACTTTGCAAATAGCTAGATGTGGGCTACAAGAAGGATCAAAGATGGCTTTGGATTTTTGATCCAGAATGACAGAACAGTGATATTTTAGGAACCCCTCCCCCCAAAAAAAGTTGGTTTCAGGATAAAGAAAATAAATTCAATTTGGAATGTTGAATTTGGGGTACCAATTAAATATCCTGGGGAAACCATCTAAGAGGAAGATAAAAATGCTAGTAGAACTCTGGTTCGTAGGAGAATTTAATGGGGATTCAGATGCAGATTTGAGGTGCATCACCTGAGAAATGATTGTTGAAGCCAAAGCCCCATCAATTCCTTCAAGAGATCATGCTCCCAGGTAATACATATGTACAAAGTGATTAGAGAAGATATACATTCATGTGCTTGTCCCATCTGTCTATTTTCCATCGTACAAACTACTACTCTTACTGCTTAATTTCCCATTTTTCATCCTTACCTTTCAGACTTAATATTTGGGCACCATTTCCTAACCATATCACTGGATCTCCCTTCTGGCATCTCAGATACGTTTCCTCTGGATTCAGTCTAAGAGTCCCTCAGGGTGTACCCCATAGTTTTTGTCTTAGCTCCTGGAGCTAAAATACAGCAAAAAAAGGAATGCACAAAAGTGGGAGGAGCAGCAAAGGCAGGAGAACATATTAATACATACATTTACATAGCAAATATAGAGAATGGTTCAGCAAAGAAATAAGAGACAGGCAGTCACAGAGGTTGGACAACTGAGGCTGAAGTGTCATGTATGTCCACGGAAGAGCTGTCAAGAAGAAAAGTGTGATCAGCATCCTCAAATACTGCAAAAGGTCAGAGGATGAGAGCTTAGAAAAGACTGTTAGATGTGGGAAATAGGAAGTTATTAGTGACTCCGTAAAAACGGAGTTCCAATAAAGTGGTAAGCATAGAAGCCAAACTGCAAAAGGTCAAGATGTAGAGGCAGCAAATAAAATTAATCTTTCAAGAATATTGGCCAGAATAGAGAGCTAAAGTGACATGGTAGATTGAAGCGCAGCAAGGTGGAGAGAAGGGTTGGTTATTTTTGTATGGGGAAACATATTTTGTGCATAAGCTGGGAAAAAGATAGAAAGAGAGGATAAAGAAAAGGAACTTAACTGAAGAGAAACAATCTAAGAAACACTGGAATAGGTGGGACCAAGCATATACATAAATAAAATATACTTCATGAAGCAGACAATAAGGATGAGTGGAGACAGAAAAATTTGCTGGGATAGAGGAAACTAATGCTGAATCAGAGATGAAACATACATTTCCTTTTCAAATTGAGCCTCAAGTAAAATTCTGAACTTACACTAAATTATGAAAAATACTACGTTACCTTCCAAAATGAAAAAGAAAATGCAATTCAAAACCCAAGCTGTTAAAAGCAAACAAAACTTCAGGTGCTCATTTCAGCGATACCTGGGAGTAGAAATCCCAGTCCCTAGCACCCCAAGCAAATAAATGACTTGGTCAGTATTCCATTTTTAAAATATATAAACCTAAGTGTAGCAATTTGACATCTACTAAAAGCTCAATCTTATGGCTGATTCGGCTAATAAGTGGTTGATTCACTTCAGACTGAAATTATGTCCTTTTAAACCTTCATAAAAATACCGTAGTTATTTCCTAAATAATTTAAGCTAAAATAGGGTCGTAAATGTTCAAAGACTCTTGTGGCAAAATATATTACTCCTCAGGGTTACGCTGGTTATGTAAGAATCACCTGGGCAGTTCTCTAAAAATACATATTTGAACATACCCCAAAAAACACATAATAAAAAAAAACACATTTAAACACACATAGTTATGACTTTACCATGAAAAGTCTAGGTAGGCGGTTTATACAATTTCATCAGGTGATGCTCACATTAGAAATCTGAACTCTAGAAGACCTACAGATCCTAAGGATTATGTATGATATTCAACTGAGTCACATCATATCCACCAAATGTAGGGCCTGACCTTAGAACTGAAAACCTCACCCACTCCTACCTCCAACTGGGCCGCAGGGGCAGCCAATGTGCAAGAACGTGTAAGTCACTACTAGACAGTGGGAAGTCCCCACCTGGAAAGACAGAAGGCAGCTGGCCAAGTTCTCCTCTACAACTTCCAAAGAACCATGACAAGCAGCACCTAGATTTAAACCTATCACATCAACCTGGTCCTGAGCAAGGTGCTTTCATATTTACTGTCCAATCTAATCCTTACATTACCAACCGAATCTATTAACATGTCTGAAGATTACAGAGGCTTGATCTCAAAAGAGAATGGGGTAAAACCTGCAGGCAAGCAGGATTCTTTAGCATTCTCCACTTTTCCATGGATTGGGGAGTTTCCACAAAGAAACAATCGTTTGAGTGTCTAGACAGCGCCCCTTTTGTTCCTTCCTTTATTCTAGCCCAGTGGCTCTCAGACTGTGTTGTGCATAAAAATTACGCTTCAGAGTTCTATACACTAACCTGCACATATTGTAGTTTAAGGGCGATTTAAAGAAATTACTAGAATAACTCTATAGGACGTTTTGTTTTGCACCCTGGCTTTCAGAGCCTGACTAAGCCAGTATATGATTGAACGCTACTCCGGGTCCCTGCCAGGTGAAGCTATCATTGCTTGTACTCTCCAGGTCCTACCTAAGGGTGGTCCAGTTGCCTTTTACGGGATTAAAAATACAAACCTGATTGGGGGCCTCAACTGTTATCTAACAGAGGCAGGGTAAAACAGTTTAAACACATCTCACAGATACTGCTCTATTTGAAGGCCAGCCCTGCTTTGGGCATGTTCATTTTTTTAAAGTTCACATTGATCCATCTAACTTTCTACTTTAACCACAGAAGACCACAGCCCAATAAATCTCAATAAAAAGACAACTTTTTGTGGCTCTACTCACAAGACAATGTCACAAAAGGCAAGACAGATTGCCACGAATGGGATGTCTACTTAAATATTCAAGACTCACAGCTTAAGGGGAAAATCTCAATAACATGAAAATAACCATTTGTTTTTAATGGTGTGGATCCACTTGACTAACTTCTTGTATAAAAAGTTACTGCAATCTGCACATTGACAAATGCAGAATGCTCACTGAAAAAGGCTAGTACTTTAAAATTTGATTTTCATTAGAAAGGGCCCAACATTTTTTTTCCTGTGAGCACAAATTTCCTTACTTAGGATGGGAAAATATGACTTAATTTTTTAAATATTCCACATATAACTTTCAAGATTAATTCTAATGAGGTGGGGGGGGAAGCCAGCGCGTACAGATTGGTGGACTCTTTTCAAAGATAATTGACCATCTTCAGAAATATTGAAAGGAACTCCACTCAGGATAGTATATGCTATATTTGTACCTGGGTGTGTGTTTTTGCTCTAATTCAGAAACACAAAAGCAAAGAATTACATGCATACTGCGCTTACACAGCCTCGACTAAAAAGACATTCACAAAATTAGCTAGCATATCAAGTTGTACAATTTATTCAGTCCCTCAGTGCTCCCTCTGAGAAATCATCAGAGTCAAAATGAATCCAAAGATGACTGGCATGCCCTTATATTCCCTAGAAACCATACAATACTTAGAGTTTGTCTTAAAATTCCATGATTCATTCGAGTCTTGTAGCAGCATGACTACATTTCATCTGGCCTGGAGCAGGCACTCTCAAGAGAGAGGACTCTTTCCCAAACGTGAATAATTTGCTGATGGGGGTGGGGTGGGAGGGGGGAGGAGTTGGCTACTTAATAAAAGCAGTTGAAGAGTGAATAGTGACTGATTGCTGATGAGCTAATCAGAATGTCAAGGAATAGAAATAATAAAAAATAACTTACTGCAACATCACTGTCCAAGTAAATAGCAGGATATGCCAAGTGAAATTCAATCTGATTAACACACTCACCTTACAACCAAGGTGAGGCCACCGTTTCATCTCTATTCATATTTTACTGGAAGGGGACACAGACTTTGTTTTCATAAACTGGATGCATAGCTTACATCCTCTACATCGCTTCCCTTCTCTCACCGTTCCCTATGTCACTGTGCTGCGCCCTTACTCTCTCTACCTTTTCTCTTCATTTCCTTTATGCAACCGTCCATACTACTTTTCAAATGGTCTCATGTTGCTCTTACATTTTTCTCTCCCACAAAATGTTAGCTAACATTATTATTAGCTACCATGTTTTGAGTGCTAAGTGTGAGGCATAAACATATTAACTAATGTAATCCTTATGTTAACGGCTTTGTGAAGTACTTATTAAGTCCATTTTGCAATGATAGGAAGTCTTAGGAAATTATGCAGCTTATCCTGGGTCATACCTTTAATGGGTGGCAGAATTGAATTTTGAACCCATTTCTCAACTGACTCCAAAGTTTATATCATCTACTTATTCATCAATACAACCTCCTCCCCCACCCCTTCCCATGTTAAATGCAAAAAGCAAGTTAAAATTACACATTTTAATGTAACTTAAGATATGGCTATTACTATTATTAGCAAGTCATCTTCAATTTATTTTTCTTTCCAGAAAAAACAAAGGCTTTCCCTGACTGCCGGATTAGAAATAGCTAGCGAGGAGGCAACGGCTGAGGAAATTAATCCCATGTTACACACACACACACATACACACACACACCTCATTAAGAGACGGTTAAAATGTTATTTGGAACCTATGGAGAAAAAAGGTATTTGCTGATAAGAACTATTCAAGCCCCAGCCTCTGAAGGGAGTGAGGAAAAGATGCCCCTCAGAGAAGTGCAACAGCAAGAACGCCAGAGTAAGACGCCTCCAAACTTTGCTAAAACAGAAAAGCGTGGCAAGGCATGACATAAGCAATTATTTAATTCAATTAAAAGTTATTAGATATTTAATCTTAGCACAAGCTAGGTAAGACATTAATCTTCAGAGTGAAATAAGATTGGAGTACAGAACAGTAGTGTTTAATATCAGAGTCTCTGGAGACAGAGAGCCTGAGTTCAATCCCAATTTTTGTCCACTGGACAAGTTATTCCATTTTTTCATTTGGTAGGAAGCTGGGGTACAGTGCCCCTTCACAGAGGTGTTGTATTAAATGAGATAATGCATTTAAAACCCTTAAAAGAATGCTTAGCACATAACTCAAAAACTGAGTTGCCTTTAATCTTCAACTAATATTAAGAACAGTTTAGATTTCTTTCTGTGATTTAAAAAAAAAATAGATGTTCAAATAAAAAAAATCTTATCGTTACTATAGTTGGTATTATTAAAATATAACTCTTTTTTTCTCATGGACATAAGACACACGAAAAATGATTATATTTCTAAGGCAGCCTGGAATAAACGCTTTGAGCATTTACCTTCACTCAGAGCAAAGCAACAGCCCATGGAGTGCAACCCTCCCAAACTTCACATAGCCTCCTGCAAGGCGAAGGAGATGTCATTTTAGCAAGTCTTAATGCAGAGCTGACCAAGGCATACCTGTTGAGAGCTGCAGTTTAACCCTCCTGAGGAAAGCCAGATGCCATAAGAAGCGAGTTACATCCTGATATTTGTCCCCTCTGACTCTCATAAACTCAGGTTTATTCTGAGGAAATAATGCAACAAAATCAACACTGTATGAGCATACGATTGAGCTTTGCTTTACACAGATGAAAACTGAAGGGGGGGATTAGTCAATAAAAGAAGTGTTGGCTGAATAACGGCAAGGGAAGGGTTATCCACTTCTTGGTAGTTTTACTCTTTTGCTCACGTAGCCCGACTCCAACCCGACCAAGGCATATACAGTGTTATTGGGTTTCCACTGACCAGAAATAGAACTATCTGTATTTTATCTCAGAAATGTTAGATGAGTAAGGGGCACCAGTGGGACCCATAACGAAAGGGATACACGCTATGTGCGGTCATTATATGAGCCATTATTATTTAATATCCCTCTGCAAAATGTTGGACTGGTTTGAAATTAATAAAATTAGTGAAAGGTAGACTACAAAACAGTATATTAGACTATCTAATAATGCAACCTAGTGGAAGATTAAAAGGTAAAATGTAAGAGCTACTGGGTTAGGGAAGTAAAACTGTAGGGGAAAAAATCTCTTCAAAAATATAATCATGCTTACAAGGTTTTCCAATTAAGAAAACTCTGAAAGAAAAACACTCTCATCTTAGCTATTTACTTGAAACTGTCATTAATTTTCTTTTTTTTATATAAAAGCCATACATTCTCATTGTAATCCATTCATTTCAAATAGTACAACCAGGGGATGGAGGTATGAAATATGAAAGTTTCCTTTAATGTATCTATCACCATCTCTCCAATATCACTCACTCTTAATAATCTTTGCACCATTCCATATTCTGTGTAAACATGTTTGCATACATACACATATAAACACGTGTACTCTTTTTTACATAATGTGATCCCACTTTTCACTTAGCCTATCTCTTGAACATGTTTGCATGATGTTACATCATAAGGTTGCATAGCTTTATGTTGCATGGCTCAATCATATTTTTTTAACCAGCACCTCAAATTCAGCCTCTCCAACGCAGACTCCTGATCGTGTCCTTACAGTCTGGTCCTCCGGCATTCCTCATCCTCACAAATAGGAACAGAAATCTAGAAATCATCCTTGACATTTCTTCCTGCCCAAATTCAATCCATGACCCACTCCTCTTGCTATTTGCTCTTCAAAATATCCCTCTTAACTTCATCACCCTCTCACCCTGGAGTCCCGGAGGTCAGCACTTATAGCCCGGATTGCGAAAAGCAGCCTTGAAGTTGATCTGCTGCCATCTATTCTGACCCTTTCAGCCCTCCCTGCACACAGCAGCTAAAGCACTCTTTTTGAAATGTGCATCTGATCATGTCCTGTTTAAACCTTCCAAATATTTTCTATAGGTTTTAGGGGGAAAAGGTTAACTCTTTGAAGCGGTCTAACGAGTTCTGCAAAGTTTGCTCCCTCACCTCCTATCTCCCCTCCTTTCACACTGTGCTCCCCTTTCCCTCCTGGCTCCACCCTCACTGGACTTGGTCCAGCACCTTCTATCTGCTATGCCAACTTGCCCCCGGGGCCTCCAGAGCCCTTTCTTTTATATCAAATATACCTTTTCTCTTCACCTCAATAACATTTACTCATCCTTGAGCTCTGAGTGCTTCCTCAGAGAAAAGCCTTCTTTAATGCCCCTGTCTGTCTAAATCCACGACTTAGGAATCCTAGTAGTGTTTGTTGCATGTATCGCAAGGTCTAAGGGCACATTTATATGGGTGATTATTTAATTAATCTTTGTCAACCCCAACAGTGTAAAAGTTCCATAATGGCTAGGAATGCCAATTCCCTGGGAACTCACAGGGGGTCTCAAAACCAGTCGACATCAAAAACATAAATGAATGAAAGAACGACCGCTTAGTAAAGATGACCACTATTTTTCTAGTTTTTTTCATTATTACTGTCAATGCTACAATAAACATCATTTTACTTTTATCTTTGAGCACTTTCACAAATGTATCTATGAGCTAACCGCTTGGAAGTAAACCGGCCAGACAAAAATCACATACGTTTGGAATTTTGATGAGCACATGTAGCAACCTGCCCTGTTGCCACTTCTGCAGTGCTGGTCTGCGATGAGAACCCACCCTACTAGCTACAGAAAATGAAAGATGCTAATGATGCTACTCTAACGATGAACTATTTCATAGGGGAGAAAAGCCAGTGTCATCTTACCGCTAAGTGAGAAACACCAATTTCCTAAGGAGGAAAAAAAATAAACAGCCTTGGGTTATTTTTCTCTTTTCTTCCCCATTCCAAGGTAAAAGAGCAACTTTACTTCTATTGCCTGGTACTGAAGACATGGGGAACTAAAACTTAGCTACTCTAGGAAAATTAACTGTGATCTTTTCTTTCAAATCCGCAGTGAACCCCAAATCTCCATAATAATCAAAGAGGTGACCAGATGAATGAGTATAAAGCTAAAGAATGGGAAAGAATGTATACCCGCGCTGCCTAACTCCTAAACATTTTTGAAATGAGCGGCTTCGTTTGTCAGAAGAGAAAAAGTCTGCCTTCTATGTCACAACAGATGCCGTGGCAATTCCCGGGGTATAGAATGCCGAGGATCTATTCTAAAAGTCTGATTAGTCCGAGGCAATTAAGCAGAAAGTGAGACATGCTAAAGAATAGTGCCTTTTAAGTAACAAAACACACTGAAACCTCTATTGCATCAATACTGCATAAAATCCTTAGATGAAGATCCAAAAAAATGAAAAAAAAAAAAATTCTACCAAAGTGACTCAAGGCAAGAGCGATGAGGTTCCCACAGCTTTTTACCTACAGATTGGTTTTTTTTTTTTCCGAGAATACAGCATTCATAATCATGCCAGCAACTCATGTTTTGAGGCTTCCTATTCATTTCTGAAATAACTTCTAGAAATTTCAGAATTTAAACATTGGGGCTTATACACTTCCCGAACCCAGGAGCAGGAGCAAACGGTGCATTCAAGGGCCACCGCCAGCAGCCGCCTGTGGGGCAGGTGAGCCAGCCCTGCCAAGCCAGAAGCTCATCTCTGAGCACTGCTCTCCCGGAAATAGGAGCGGAGCCCAGCCTGTGGCATCTTCCACAACTGGGAAGCCAGCCAGCAGAAGTGGCCCTGTGCGCTGTCGCAGCCCCACAAAAAGCGCACGGCTCTTTTATAAAAGATAAAATAAGGAGAGAGTTGTTCAACATGAAAAATACACTTCACACAGTGGCTGCGTTTCTGACCTAACAATCTGGGTAAAGGATGGAAGTTCTGGGTGTGGAGGGAAGAGGCAGGAGTGGAAGAGGCAGGGAAAGTGAGTTAGAAGAGATAACTGAAGAATGTTCTTGCTTCATCTCTCACTGGCGGTCCCATTAGTTTTCAGGGCTCTGGTGCATAATTATTGTTTCTCTGGGGCCAGATGCTTTACAGGTTATCAGCCCTCAGAAGTGGAGTCCTGTGTGCACACTCCATTCCATTTTCAAAGTTAGATATGGTAATCAAGACAAACGATCAACAGGCAGATGGACAGAGAGTCTGCCCCAAGATATGTTTGAGACACTAAGAATGTACCCCGAGGCACTCAGAAACCAGGCTAAACTGAGAGAAGTTGAAAGAGCACAGTGCCCGAAACTACTTTTGATGGAAAGGTTTTGTTTTCTACTGAAAATAAAGCAAATATGTTAAGAATTGCAAAGACAGATAAGGGGGGGGGGAGCTGCAGAAGGAAGAATTGCCCCATGTGTCCCCTGGGGTAAGAGGCTCCACCAGCCGAGGGCTGAGTGTCCTGGACCAGCAGCCAGCAGCAACCTGCTCCCCTTAACCCTGAGTGCCCCCAGCATCTGCAGTCACTCTGCCCAAGAAGCCTGCTCCCAGGGAGCTAGAAACCGAGGGAGGGAGTAACTAGGAAGCAAGTAAAGCTAAGACACTTTGGGGAGGGGAGAGAGAAAACTTTAATTCTCTTCTTGGGTTTTCATGTTTGAAATGGAATGAGAGGGGAGGAAGGAAGGTATTCAATTGCCCTGTTGCAGCAAATTTCAAGTTGTAAGAGATCAACTTGCAACACTGAGGATTACTCCTTCTAGACAGCTTATCGGAAAGAATAAAACGTTTCCATCACAAGTATCTTTGCTGTCCCACACTAAAAGTTATCATGGCCTTCAAATGAAATGTCCATTGCAAGAAAGGTGAATATTTCTGATATTTTAAAAGAACAGACCGAGTAAAGGTGTTAGCTTGACTCTTGCGGAGCTGCACTGTCAGGAAGGTCTCAAGTGGAAATCCTGTCACCCACTGATACTAATTCAGCTTTCTGAAACAAACGGAAGAGTTTATGTCTACTTTTAGTCGTCAAGCTAAACATTTCCAGACTCTTTGAAGATAGCTCCTATGACAGGATCGCCAGCCCTCTCACCATCCCCACGGACTGCTCTGGAAGTTGTCGAATTTGTCAACATCTCTCTTTAAACGTGACAGCCTGAAATGGACACAATACTCCAGATGTGGTTAATTAGAGCAGGGTACTATTAATTTTTGTGACATATGGGCACTATTCTATTATCAGAATCTAAATCTGATTATTTTTTTTATTGCAGGCACATCGTGCTGCTGGTTCATCTTAACCTTTTTCCTCAAAAAAATCACCACCATGTAAAGCCACCTCCTTCCTCACGCTTAGTGAATTATGATGCATTTACTAGTATAAAATACCTTTTTGCAAAGCATTGCAACCCATTTAAACCATGTTCACTCTCCGTTCTGTTATCTATTTCTAACAGTGATCCCTTGGCAAGTCATCTATGGATTTTAAAGCAAGCGCCCTAGGTCTTCATCAAAGTCATTCACAAAAATGTTGAAGAAGAGAAGAACTAAGGCAAAGGCCTGTGACTCTTCACCGGGGACCGCTGCCGGACCCACGCTCAGTAACCCACACACCTGGCAGGTGCCGGTGCAGCCGGAGTCACGCTTACAAAGCAATCCTGCTGGTAGTGTACACACCGTGTCACACACAAGAGCATCCTAAAGCCCTGACAAATGCTTTGTTGAAAGAAAATTCACTTGTCTTTCAAAACAAAGTGTAAAAAATCCACACAGGTTAAAACAACAGTCATGTAAAAATATATATGCACATGCATCTAACTAGAAAACCAGCAGCATCCGTGCACATGCTCTCAGAGCAGACTGCGGGGATTGTGTTTACTCAATCCTGTCTTTGCTACAGTTTACAATGTTTTAACAATTGAAGACCCCGGGAATTTTGCTTCCAGAGTCTTTTGCTTGGAGGCAGTTCATGTGAGACAGCTTTAAGAGTACTGAGGCTCCATCTGATCCTACCAACCTGAAAATCCCAGTCAGAGAAAAAAAAACCAGTCCTTTGAAAAGACTTGTTGATCCTTAGAAACACCTATTTCTTGTTTTTTTATTATTTTTTAATTTTGCATTGCTGCTTTTGGTTTAATATTTCTGGAAACCAGGGAGATAGCAGCAGATTGGATCCTGAAGTTTAGAAAAAGACTGAATGTTTTTTGCGTCTGTGTGTGTGTGTGTGTGTGTGTGTTTCTCATGTCTGTCTCTTTGTCTTTGCTCGTTAGAAAGAATGGAAATAAAAACAAAATCACCATGTTACTATTTCTGTGAAGCCCCTGACAGAAACACAGCTCCAGCCCCAGAATCTCTCACGGACATGTACACCCGTATCATCTATTCACCGGGAGTCCCTTTCAGCATTAAGGGCAGAATCAGCAATAGAATTTGCACTGGTATTTAGGACGGACAGAGGTAAGGGTGAGTTTCAAGAAAAGGGGACTGAGAGAGTAAGCATGGTCAATTAGTAAAAAAGAAAAAGGAACAAGGTAACTAATTATTTTGGAGAAAACGTGATCTTTAAATACGGCACATATTAGAATCCCACCCAATTTGAATATTTGGTTGAGAAATTTTAACGTGTCAGGGCTTCTTCACTTATTGTGGCATTTTGGTTTGAACACGATTTCCATCCATGGAAAGCCAGTGTTAGAGAAACTGGATACATATTATCTTTATCTCTTCGAGGTTGTCTCTTACCAGTATTTTTTCATTACAGTAAGTGAAAATTCCACTTTGCCTAGAAATACAATTTGTCAACCGTACTAGATTAAAGCTAACTATATGAGGCAAATAAACAGCTTTTAAATTTATGGCAAACTCTTATAATAAATGGATAAAATGATCAAATACCAAGTCCAGTTAATATTTGACCACTGAAAATTTTGCCTTGCTTAGAAATAAATTTTCCCACCATACTAAAAGGTAAGCCAAACGTATACGGTAAATCAGCAGGTTCACAGATCCACAGCAAATTGTCATTTAAAATAGATAAAATCTCCAACTAGAAAGGCCACTTATAATTTGACAAATGAAAATTCCACTTTGTTTTTGAAATACAATGTTGCTACCATCATAGAAATTAAGCTAAATACATGAAGTAAATCAATAGCTTCACAAATAAATGGCAAATTGTCATTAAATAGGTAAGATGTCCAAACAGAAGTCTAGTTATTATTTAACAAGTGAATATTCCACTTGGTTTTGAAATACTATTTCCCCACTAAACAAGCAGTTAAATGTTGATGATAAATCAACAGCTTCATAGATTCAGAGAAAATTTTCATTAAGATGGATTAAGATGTCCAAATACAATGCCCAGTTCTCTTTTGGTAAAACAGATAATGCACATTAGCAATGAAATGTAATCTGGCATTACATTTAGCTTTACATGTAATCCTGTGCAAAACAGATAAGAAACAGTCAACACTAGGAACAAATACCTGGGAAAAATCTAAAATTCACTTATGATTCTAAATGTCAAAAAGGTATTAAATTCTTTGTTAATTTGGAGGTAGTTTTTAATGTTGTTTTGTTGTTTTAAGTAACAAAAAATGTTATCTAAGTATTGTCTATTAACTCTGTATTTTGTTTTTATTTTTAATATTTTGCTGTTTTAGATAAGAAAGGTAATTCAAAACTAGTTATCTACCGATTTTTTCTCTTGGAAAATTGTATTTCTAAGGCAAAGCAAAAATTATTTCATATGTAGAAGAATAAACAACATAAGGAAATACACCAAAATGATCAGTATTGTGTATGTTAGAAGAGTGAAAATTCTCAGTTCTCTAGGTATAGATCTTTATGTACTAATGTTCACTTAAAATTCTATTTAGAAAAAGTAATTAACATTTCCTTTTTAAAAAGTCTCTGAAAAGGTAATGTTATTTGACAGTTAAGTATCCTCGAAAAGAATATAATGGAGAAAATTCATTTGATCCCATTTTTAATTTTAGAAATTATATATATATATATAACTCTCACCAAAATATGTATGAATTATATTAAGTCTGAAAAAACAAATTCCATAATGCTTACCAGAGTTATCTTAGAATGAACAGGTTACAGGTGATCCTGATTGTCTTCATTTCCCCCCCCCCCAATTTTCTGAAATATTTTCCCCTTACTTTTTGTACAGTGAATAAAAATTACTTTTTTGTGCAATGAATAGAAATTATGATAAATATAATACTAAAGCTCTTTTTTTTTAACAACAACAAAAATCCTGGTTAACATTTTGAAATTAAAAAAAAAATCAATTGATTCAAACTTGTTCAAACTTTAAAAATCTTGGGATAATTTATAAACCTGAATTTCCCCTGTCATCTATACTGATTTTTAATCTGACTTTTTGGAAAAGAATATCTATTAGTTAACAATTAGATGAAGTAAATTTTCTGGATTAAAATAAAGCTAAGAATTTGACAGTTCGGCAGTCACCACAGCAGTCCTCTAGCAAACATAAGAAATCCTGATATTATTCTATCTTGCAGAAAAGGGTGCACATCCTAAAGATTAAAAGGCTACTTCTACAAAGAAAACTGTGTGCCCCCCCCAAGTTCCTAGACAAATATCTTTCATTGTTGGACATCTGCACTTCATTCATTCATCTATCTAATGGTCAATATTTTATTTCTGATCAAAAAAGTAAACTCTCAGCAAATACGCTACAATTTTGTTTATTTCTAAGAAGCCTCGCTTTAGATAGGAGCCTGCCACCAGGCTATCTATAATGGGTCAAATTCTTATTTATCCTCTCCGTATAAAACAATCTGTAGCAATGTTACTAAACTTCGCTGAATTTTAGCCTTCGAATACAAATGTGTCTCATCTGCTGAAGGAAACTTATTCAGCTGTAGACAATTTTTCCCATTTTAACTTAAACTTCTTTTGCTCAGATTATCAACAGATTTCCGTTTCTCTTGGCGCCTAACACTTTGGGGCGCTTACATGGAAACCCGCGCTAAGGCTTTTTTGAAAAAGCATCCTTCCTCATCATGGAATGAGTCTAGTAACGCACTGCAATTTCCTCTAACGTAAAACATGTATGTTTATATGTGGCGATGAATCTCGGCATCGCACTTGCCAGGATTAACAGGAGGTTGCTGTGACTAACTGTAGTCATTCTCCCTGCAAGATTTACAAAAATGTAACGTTGCGGGGAGAAGAAACCTCAGCGAAAACCTCGTAATCACCACAAAAAGGCCGGGGCTGCAAGCCTCCGAAGCCCGCCAAGCACATGGAGGCATCCACAGCTGGTTTTAATTGTTTCTGCTTTCTTGAAATAGTGCGCTTGGTGGGGCAAGCAGGGCCGTCTCCAGCGTCTCTAGCCCCGGCCGGGGCCAGCCGTGACCCGAACGCCAGCTCAGAGCCAGTATTTCAGGATTCTGTTCCCTGCTCAGTGAAGACCAAGAAAGAACGAGAGATCCGCCGCCCAGAAGTGCGCTCGGGAAGAGGGGTAATCAGATGTTTCAAATGCACATTTTTTTTCCCTGTTCTCTCCCGATCAGATTCAAGAAAAGGGAAAAATGTGTTTTTGTAGAGAAGGATGGCTCGCCTCTGGGCCGCAGAGCCCCATTTGTAGGGTAACGAGCCCCCCATAAGAATGGGCAGTGACCCTCCAGCCCTTTGTGGCCCCCCAGCCCTTTGTGGCAGGGATCAGAGAGGTCCACGACCGCGGCTGGAGATGGCGGGGTGGGGGGGCCAGGGTTGGGAATGGGAATTGGAGATAAAATTTCGGCGCTTTCTGGGCAGGGAGGGGCCCGTGGGGGTGCCAAGAAAAAGAAAAGGCCAAGGGTCAAGCCCGGGAAGCGACGCACAAGGCCCAGAAGTGGGGTGGGGGGGCGTCCTGAAAGAGGGGTGCAGTGGGGACCCAAGCCACGAGAGAGGCCGACGCCCAGAAAATGAACACGAGTACCCAAAACCTCGGTGGGGGGAAGGGAGGGCGGAGGCCAGTGGGCCTTGGCACCTCCCGTCGAACGCGGGGCACTAACCTGTCAGCAAGAAGGTGCCAGTGGTCCAGGGGCTCATCCTGCGCGTCCCCCGACCCTGTCCCGTCCACGCACGAGGGTCTCCCAGCTCCCAGCGCGGGGGAAATCGCGTTCTTGGCCTGCCTAGGCCAGCCGTCCTCGAGCTCCCCTCCCCTCCTCCCTTTCTTCTTTCTTCCCGGCTTGGCCCGCTCAGCATCAGCATCCTGCACCCCCTCCGCGATCTCGTGCGCCCCCTAGCGGCGAGCCCGCGAAGCGGGGCCGCGCTCCCACCCCCATCCCTCCCGCCCCCGCACCCCTTCCGCCCCCCTCACCGCGGAGCACGCTGGGATTTGGCGCCCCCTCCTCGGTTCAGCCTATAAAAGGCTGCCAGTCGGCGCTCCGGGTACACGCGCTTCAACTTCGGTTGGTGTGTGTCGAAGAAACCTGACTGCGACCTGGGAAGAGCATCGGAGAGCACCGCAGAGGGTCCGCCGAGCCTCGCGGAAGGTCCGCTGAGCGGGCTTCGCAACCGGAGCCGCTCCGGGCTGCGGGGCACGCAGCGGATCCCACGCCTGGCACAGGTGGGGACCCCGTCCTGCCCGGCTGTCTTCGCAGAGGAGTCCTCGCGTGGTGAGTATGCGGTGAGAACGTTTTTTGTTCTTTTTTTTTTTTTTTTTTTAAGATCGCATTCCATCTCCGTTCTTATCGGGGAGATGGAGTAGCGCCTGGGAATATCTCCACGCAAACCTTGTCACGCCTTCACTGGCCGTACCCCAAAACGGAGTGGAGAAACGAAGCCTTCAGGGCTTTGATTTCCAGAATCGATAAGTCCAGATGTGGGCTGTAGACATATATGAGCTGCGGACAGACATGAGCTGCAGACGAACATGAGCTACAGACCAATTTGGAATTTGCTCTTCAAATGCGCTACTAAGTGATACGCGCTCTCCAAACTAATTGGCGCTTCATGCGCTGCAGAACGATAAGCGCTTCAATTGCGCTAAAGGCTGATAAGCGCTTCATTTGCGCTACGAGCCAGGAGGAATTGCAGCGATCTATGAGCTGCAGATTGATTTGCGCTTCAAATGCGCTACAAAATCTGAGCTGCAGAAGATTAGCGCTACAAAAATAATGATTGCGCTACAACAGCGCTGCATCGAGCTACAAGCTACAATGCACAGGAACTGCAGAGGTACATGAGCTGCAGAGCAATTTATGCCCTCAAATGCGCTGCAAACTAATAACAGCTGCAGAGATATGCACGCTGCATTGGCGCTACAAAGAAACCAGCCGTAGAGGGATGTAAACTGCAGAGTAAAATTACTCTGGCTCCTCAGAGGAGGGACCCCACCCTTTGTCTCTAACATACCTTTTGGAATGGTTCCCACTACGTTTTTCTGCAGGTCGGTTCTCTGCGTGCTAGCGGTGGTAGACAAAATGGAGCCCCAGGCAAAAATTAGCGCTTAACATTCTGCCACACCATTCCTGCTATACAGCGGTGGAGTGGAGGGGCCCCGACTTGAGTATAAAGGGGAATATTTTGGCGGTGGCAGAGCGCGCTGCCTTGCCTAGTGGCGCTCGATTGAAGCGGCGGGCATAGTGAGTTGTAGGGATGGCGCGAATCCGCGTCCAGCAACAGTTTGTGGAAACTGTTGGTTTGCTTAGTATTGGGGAGGGATTGGATCTGGAGGGGATTGCTCTTGTTGCATGAAATGAATCTGGCTGTTGGAGACGGGTGGGAGGGGTGTCGGGAGGGGGGGATCCTGCGAGAGGCATGCAGCCAGTCTCAGACCTGCCCCGCCCATTCTAGCGCGCCTTCTCTGCAGTCTCGGCTCGGAGCCGGCTTAGCGCCACCTAGCGCCTACTGCGAGCGCGCCTCCCCC